>CAEGAG010193265.1:0-31774 GCA_903067065.1 Brachyrhaphis terrabensis
CTGCCGGTGCTCATATAATTTCCTACCGGAATAACTTCTGACTTGGCAATCTAGTGTAACAACATCACACTGCTACATTTAGCACAAAATGAGTCAAACATACAAAAATAAAATACTAAATTATTTAGGCCTCATAGCCCAATGAAAGAGCACATCTTCCCAAATTAATTAATGTAATTGAATTGCACATGTGCAACACTACTTTACATCAATTAAATTCTATTTTTTTATTTTGTTTTATAAAGATAAATAAATATTTCTCTCCTTAATCTATAAATGTCTAAGTTTCCATCAGTTCCTGATATTCCTTTAAGACTCCATTCCTGTCATGTTCTTCTTACTATTTTTCTCAATCTGTCCCTTTCAGGCTCAAATATCAACAAATATTCTACTTTTTTTTCTCTCCACATCTTTCACATTTATTATGATTTCTGTTCAGGCTTTTTGGTCAATATCAGAAAGTGAATAATGTTGATTAACCAAAAGAGGAAATAATTACAAGATAAATTATAAGCATAAATAAAACAATTGGATCTGACTAAAAAGACTCAAAGTCCTGCAGCAAAAGACAAACTATGCATCAAATGTAAAATTAGAAGACAGTGTGATAACTTCCACTGATTTTAGTGATATAAATGCTGACCTCAATACATCAGTATAAGTCCCGAATGCACCAAAGAACTGAGCTGCAGATTTTTCTTTATGCACTTAAGCAAATGAGCTGAGGCACTTTGTTTCAGCTCACTGAATTAAAGGGGAAAATGCTATCCAAACAAACCTGACCCTGTGTGAAACATGAAACAGTGAGAAAACATACCTTAACACGTTGCTCCCATGCTAAGATTGTTTTCCTCAGGCATAGGAATCTTAGTCTAAACCTCTAAACTTGAAGAAAATACAAAGAACATTCTCTCATTCTGGCAAATGGTGACTATTTTGATAATCCTACCTGACATAACAGGAAAAACAATGAAGAGGTGTAAAAATCATTTGTTAACGTTATGCAGATACCTAGTTTCAACTGTGCTTTGGATTTAAGATAACATTTCCTTTTTTTCTTCCTGTTTGTCTTTGCTTTATTGTGAACAGAATTTGCATTAAGAAGAGAATTGCAAATTTTACTATTTTGAACTCAGTGTTTTATTTAGCATAACAGTCTGGCTGCATGTGTATGTGCAAGTGGATGTAAGAAAAATATTTTAAAACTTTCAGCGTACTGCATCAAATGAAACTTTCTCCTTGCTTCAGACTGAATTACAACAACAAATATATTTGCAGGTAGATATTTACTCTTGAACACTGTATATTATATATATATATATATATATAATAAATTCAGAAACATCAGCACAGATTACAAGCTGAACACATTTTTGTGGTTTCTTTTTGATATCCTTATTTAGTGTCTCATATTACTGCTCCCAACATTCACGTGTTCTGTTTTAGGATGCAGAAATTCACCTGTTGCTCTGCAGGGTTGGGGGCAGAGCCACTTTGACTTCCATTTTTCCCTCCATTTGAATTAATCTGTGCACAGTTATTTTCTGTCAGTCCTTTTCCATGGATTTGTTTGTGTCTACAGTCGAACCCCGGTGAGTAAACGGGACGCCTGGGAGAAATGGCAAACGACAAGAAATGTCTCAGCCGTCAATCAAGAGGCTCCCCATACTCTCACGCTGCTGAGAGTATGGAGAGAGAAATCTAAAATGCTTCCATCCTCTTAATGAGAAAAGGCCTCCACGTGGGAGTTGGGAGTGCTTAAGGAACGGAACAGTGATTTTGAGAAGGAAAACAAAGAAACAAAAACATGGTGGAGAGGGAAAAAAAAAAAACAGCTCACATCTTGGTGTTTTAAGGATTCTCAGGCAGTGCGTGAAACCTCCCAGCCGAGACTTTATCGTAATTAGCTTTGTCAGACGGCCTGCGCCAGGGGAAGTTATTACCTTAAATAGACACACCAGTGATACGGATCCCGGTTCCTACAGATGTTTGGATGCCTGGTAAAGATACAGCTGGCTGGCACCTGTGTCTGCGCTTTTCCAGCTCCGTGAGCCTGTTTACTGATGCAGAGTTAAAATTGATTCATGGGGAGTTCAACAGGAAAACACACACACTCACAAAAAAAAAAAAAACAGAGCTAAACATAAGGTTTATTAAAGCTACACGCTGTTCTTATGTTTGATCAAATGTGAAAAAAAGATAACACAAAGTAAGTATGGAATATTTTATAATGTCAAACAACTTAAAAGTCATTTTTGAGTCAAATTTCTGGTTAGTTTGATTACGTAGTTCAAACTACAACTCTCTTTAAAACATAACCTGCGGCAAGTTTTGTTTGAGGGTAATCTTTGCATTCAGGATAAAAAAAAAAAAACCCTCTTAAAACAAAAGATTAATTAATAATGTGTGCACTGCAATGCCCTTTAAGTGGAGCAGCTGAAATATGCGGCTCTGGTTCTGGTGCAAGTTAAATTTCAAAATTCATGCACAGTATAAGATGTCGTATATTTTGATATAAGAAATGCTAAAAATGTGGCAGAATAACCCAGAGATAAACATTGCCAGATTAAATGCGGTTCACAAGACATTTAGCAATAGTAGGAAATAATAAGATTATGGACTGAAATTACCTTTTTTTTAAAGAGAAATGTAGATTCAAATAAGCTTAACTGCAACAAACCATTAGCTTTAAAGATGCATAATCTACATAGCATACATAGTCTAGATTTTATAGAAATGTTTTGACATGGAAATGAGTCAACTGTATTAACAGATTTTGTTTATTGTCTTACTTAACAGCCTCACCATTTCTGCTCTTTTCCTCCCATTGACAGATCTTTTTTTTGAGCTAAATTCCATCTGGCATGAACCCTGGCTGCCATTTCATATTGGAGCATGCAAATAAGTAATAAAAAAAACAAAAAACATTTGTGCCTGAAGTAGATTTAAATGAGCGTAAAAATAATTATTTTGGCATAGAATATTTCATACTTTTGGGGTTATCCCCAGTTTGTCACAAAAAAATAGAAGAACTCTGCTTGTTTTGATGAAATGAAGATCCCAACAGTGTTTAGCATGTCATTATTTTTACATAGTTCTTTATGTTGAAGCAGGTACAAGTGGAAATGAAACTCTGCAGCATGTACGCAAATGCACGCCCATGCAAATTAAGCTGGTTAAAGATTTGCTACTTATCTGACAGAGCTATGTCAGAAAATCCCAAATAGTTTATGTTTACCCTGCAGAAGACTACCATGCATCGCTTCTTCCAGCTGCTGCAAATGGATCAAGAACATGTGCCTGAATTGAAGCCTGTGCTGCTATTTGTTTTCCAAATTGTTTTTGGCAGTACAGCAGCGTTGTGATTAACTGCACAGTTGCTCCAACACCTGTGCCAATCAAATTCATCTTGGCACATGACTGATATAAAGGGGCTCCTGTCGCTGAGGCGTGGTGATTGGCTTGTCATAATTGATCCAATAGGAACTGAGGTCTTGTTCATGTTCCTGAGCCATTGAATGGTCCAACGCTTTTGATAGCTTAATTCATTAGGATAGCAAAACACTCTTTTGGTAAGGCTATAAAATGATGAAGAATAAGGTACAGGGTTCAGTGTACCTTGGGAGGATTTAACTGTGTGAGGCCCTGTTTAATTTTAAACTTCTATTTTGTTCCACACCAATGGGTTTGATTTCTTTATAATAAATGTGTGCAACAAGCAAGTCCCAACAGTGGCTGTAATATGTGATTAATAATGCATTTTTAGTTCAAATGTTGTAAGAAGATTTTTGATCTCCTGTGCATCTTCTCCATGTGCTCAAAGCACAAATGACTCAGTTGTTTTACTCTGCTATTAGCATTGCTATCACAAGAAGATTAAAACCTCCAAACGTGACTTTGCTAGAATTAAGATACTCATTTGATGCAGTGTAATGCAGAAAAAATTAGTTTTTTTTGACGCAAAGTACCGTTTGTAAGTAAACAGAACATCAAATCACGGTGATTTATTAGCAGAATAGCTAAAGCTATAAAGTCTGCAAAGTTATGTCGCTGCCAAATGTTTAGCTTCCATTCTATAATTTGGTGTTAAAAAGATCAGCCTTCGATATGTTAAATATACACTAATATACACTATACTTTATACCACTTAGCTGTAAAAGTCTGCCCACCAAGAGATAAAATCCCCTATAAATTCTAGCAAGTGATTAATTTGACTAATAAAGCAGGAGATAACACTTACAAACCCTTGTCCTTCTCTTTTGGTATTATAACAGGACATCTGTCGCTGAAGGCCCAGATTATATATACGCAGCGTTAAGGTCACATGTTGACAAGATTTTAGGGTACAAGGGTGATAAGTCTGTGGCTAACACCTCTGAAAGCAGCTGCTGTGCTGACTTACGCTGTTAATAGCTGCTGTGTTGCTCTGCCTGCATAGTGTTAGCATCTGGCATATGGCTCGCTAGAAGATAGCTGCCCTTAATCTTGTAAAGGGAAGCAGAGGAAAGGGGATCGCATTTATTTTCAGAAAGAAGAAGGAACTGTGGGGGCTGCTGCAGAGAAGAGGATAACTTGACAGAGGATAAATGGCGGAGTAAGGAAGGATGAGAGATTACAAACTGACGGTATCTCGGGCTTGAAAGATTCATAGAAAGTCATGCATCTGTGATTTGGTTTCCTTATGTTTTTCACACTCTACATGTGGCTTCACGCTCCCTGAAAGGACTTGCGAATTGGGTGATGGCAGAGCAGAGAGGGATAAAAACACCCCTCCTGGGTTTCAGCTTGCTACATTGGTAGCCCACTTTGTCTCTGATTGCAGCTTGGTGCATGTGGTTAACATCTGTGGTAGCATGTGGCTATATAAATATTAACTAGCACACTAAGTTGTGTGGAGGGAGCTGAGGAGGAGGAGCAGGTGTCTGAACAGGCCCATTGTGTAGCTGTTTCTAGTTCCTACAACTTCTGCACAAATCTACTAAATTGTTCAGTTTATTTTTCACTTTAATGCAACACTACCTATTCCAGGCTATTAGCAAAAAGCACTTTTTAACATTACTGTATACTGCTCTTTAAAAATGTTTTATTAATTGACAAATTTTCCAAAAAACAACAGAAACTTATCTTTGCATGGTTGTATTTTACAAAAAGACAGATATTGCTTTATATTGCTGAATAATTATGGCTATGGAGAAATGTTTGACTAGTCACAGGTTACTTTTGCATGGTCATTATGACTAAATATATATACATAATTAAATTACTACATAAATTAAGAGGAAGATGTGTTGGCTGTGTTTTGGTCCTGCTATGCTATTTTCAATTCGTTGTACACCACTCGGGTTTTGACGTGTGACTATTCCCTTTATTCTCTGAAGATGGAAATCACAAAATGTCCAAAAACAAAACAATCCTACAAAAATCTGGCCGTCCAGCTAAACTCTCAAACTAAATAAGATGAGCATTGAAATCCATGCTAACAGATCTGCAAGTCAGGTGGGAGAATCTGGTAACAGTACAATAAATGGTTAAGAAGTGAACAAATCTGGATTAAATAGCAAGAGTAAAGGACATGGTGGTTACAACATGGCTTAATTATTATTTTGATCAGAAGAATCGGGAAACTCGTCAACTCCAAAGAGTTGAAGAAAAGACGCCCTGAACCGGGAAAGACTTCAGACCTTTCAGCAGGAAGACAAACAACAACCAACCAGCTACAACAGAATCATTTAGATAGAACCATGTTTAAGTTGAAATATGGCCCCCCCAAAAAGTCTAGACTTAAATCCAACTGAGAATCTTTTTAAAAGTGCTTCTCTCCATTTATTCTGACTGAGCCTTGATGTATGGTGCAATAAATATTGACAAATTTTCTTTCTCCAGATGGGGAAAGCTGGCACAGACATACTGCAGAAGACTTGCAGCTGTAATTTCAGCAAAAGGTGGCTCTACAAGCTTTGCCCATCTGGTGAGAGAAAAATTACCAATTGACTCAGGGAAACTGAAAATAAACACATTCAGAACTTTTAATTGTAAAAAAAAAATAAATAAAAAAATTAAATAAAAATGCTTGAAAACAGTGTATGGATCTTTATCCATTTAATTATTCACCACATTCAGTTGGTCTATAGCAGGGAATCCTTATGTAAACTGATGTTTACAGTTTACATAACAAAATATATAAAAGGTTCTAGTACTGTGATTACCGCTAGACATTTTTAATTACTGTGTTCTAATTATACTTCTCTGCCTCACTGATTACATGCCACAGTAAGAGCAGATGTACATGTTCTGCACCTGACTACCACCACTGAGCTTAGGTGTGGCAAACACCCAAAGGTGTCTGCTACACCAACTGGAATGACTCACCTCTGCTAATAGACGCTTTAAAAATGGTGTATTTTAGCAAAACAAACACGTCTATAAATGTGTTAAGGTGCAGGAGGAAGTGACTTAGAGTACAGAAAATATTCATAAAAAATGGGTTAAAAAAATGTTACGAGAACAAAGTTTCAGGAACAAAAAGCAAACTTTCAAAAATTACATGACTGATTTCTTTCCAGCTCATTTGTTCGGTCCAGCTGCGAGAAAGACATTTCTGCTTCCATGTGCTTGACAATAGAAAATAATTTTAAATCACCCGTATGTCTCCCCGATGATAAACGTAATTGCTTTTCAGACTCCACTTTTCCAGTGAGTTGCTTGACAGTGGAAATTGAGCCGATACACAATCTTGTCCTCCGTCGCACATGTGTGTTTCTGCCTTTGGTTTGTCACTTTCCCTCATCGCGCCGTAATATTAGTTGACTTTGTTGCAGTTACTGATGCTGACCTTTCAAAGAATGAATCAGCAAAGTTGAGGAGAAAGAGTGAGTGGCTAAGAAGGTTGTCAAATAAAGTAAACTAGTTTTCTAATTCTTAAATTTTTATCTTATACATTTGTATTTTTAGTCCAAATTTCTGTGCATCCAAAATTAGGAAATTTAAAAATTGAAATGAGTTAATGACACTACAAAAATGACAACCTAATACACAGAATTGGCAAAGCAAAAGCTTTAGAAACTCCTCACAGTCTCTCTGTAACCTTTTGCTGCCATCATATAAACCATACCACAACAGCGGTAGCACCAAAATCCTATACATATTTCTATCTAAAATACTGAAGACTGTGCAGTGATTTAACCAAATTTTCATTTAATATTTTCTTTCTGTTTATATAAAAGTGGAAGGAAGTCTGATTTCACCAAGTCTACAGTCAGTGTAAAGTAGCACCAAAACATAACTGGCAAGTTAAGTTTTCTGTCAATAAAAAACTTTGTGTGATTTAGAAATTGGATTTAGTTTTCTCATCAATAATAAATGGGGTAAAGTCACACTCCCAAGACAAAATCCAAAAAGTGGCAGATAGTTAATTTTCCCAGTGGCTCACATTGGAAACAGGACAGAATGAAAAGCTTGAATTTAACTTGTTAGTTTATCATCACAAGCAATAAAGTGATTTGAATGGGTTGCTTTCAGTAACAGTAGACGCCACCTATCATGAAAATTAGAAGTAGAAAAACATAAAATTGAAACCACTTTAAATATTAAAGAAATTGGGGGGAATGCATGTTTTTAGTTAAATTTAAAAGGACAACATTCATTAAATGTAACTAGTCTTACTTTTACTGTGTCAGGGTTGAATGAATGTGTCACACTGACATGCACATCTGGATTTGTTCAATTTAATCACTGGAGACATGTTTGCGCGCTGTGTTTCTCCTCATGTTTTGGTGGTTTTCCTCTTTGAGTGATGAAGGAAATTCTGCAGTGACCGCAGCTTAAAGTGCTTTACCTGTTGTGTATCACACTGCAGGTCAATAGGTTCAAGCCAGACATCAGCAGGTGCTTGACCCGCATTGCAGGTGAATAGAGAAGAAACATCATGCTTGTTGAACTGTTTCAGTCTTCAAGTAGCCTTGAAAACTAACCATGCTGTTTTTGGGCCAGGAAAAAACCACTAAAGAGATTATTAGCTGTCAGCCAGCTCAAGAGGAAGTCAACCCGACTCATGACAACCTGCCCTAGCTTGTAGATTTTACTGGTTTAAACTTTGGCTTTTTGTCTCTGTTTTTTTCTCTCTGTCTGAATAACAGTAAATGCTAGATGCGAGTGACGAAGGTGTTAAAGGACTCAGAGGGAAATAAAGATTTCATGAAAATCTTTTAGTTCAAAAACCCTTGCTGATATATTTTTATTGCTGGTCATTTTTTCTTTACTTCTCAGAATGTACCTGGAGATTAAAAAAAAAAAAACAAGTAGATCTGGATAAGTTTTTAATTCATAAACTCCAGCTTCAGACCTCTACTAGACATTTCTCATGGAATAGCAACAGATTACTACTAATATGTCAAAATCCAATGGGACAGGACAATGGGGAAAAATAGATATACTTGCAAACTATTCACTGAGCTTTACTCTGGAGATAAAAAATAAAAAGTATAATTTTGTACCCACACTTTTTGGCACAGACTCTAAATAAAGAACAGATTAAAAAACAAATACTGAAATGAAATGAAAACAAACAAACAAAAAAAAACAGGAAAACTAGACTTTTTACTATAAGAAAATAATTTGGAAAGCAAATTTCCAAAACAAACAAAAATAAAGTAATATTTTTTGTATCAAACAGGTAAAAGACACGATTTTACAAATCACCCATTTCTTTGCTCTCTCGGTTCTCCAAGATTGTAAAGAAATATTGTTTAGAGAGAAGAGATGATTCAGCAGAGAAACAAAATGCTTTCAGACAACCAATAAGGTCTTTATCAATTTTTGAAAATAACTGATGTCATCGATTATTAAAATATAGCCGACTACAAATTTCTTGTGTTAACAAGTTACCGGACCACGTCAGTGTTTTTTATTACTGTAGAGCTCTATCAGAAGTTGTGGAGGTCACAATTGTGTCCATTATTGTGTGCTAGCAAGCTAAGTCTAGACCACATCTCTGCATCAATGGCAATGCCTGAGTGTTGACGCAAGCACCATGGACACCATTGACGCTTGTTGCTCTGAAGTACCGTCAGAGCAGGTAAATTACCTTCAATTTTCAGCAGTTGTGTTCTTTTCCCCCCACAATCAATGATACTTTGAAACTAAAAAGAAACAGAACATGAATAACTGAGCACCGAATCTCGGAAAGCGAGGATTGCTATAGAACGAGTTTTGTTACAGTGCATCACACATGCGCGGCTTACCCTTCATTTAAGTTTAAATTGGGTAAGATACATCGATGACAAATTAAACAAAACGCAGAAATTTTAAACATTTTCAATAAAAAACTCCCAAAAAACAATAAAATACTTCAGCGCAAATCCAGGAGTAAATCAACAGCTGAAGCTGTGTGTCTGGACTGGGAGCCAACCGTCATCGATCACATGATTTATGGGAGAAGAATAAAGGCCTCTAATTCAGGGCTCATTTTTAATTGCTCTTTATGCTCTGCTCACCACTCTAAGCTTCAGTTCAAGTGTCTCATCATTACTTATGCCCAGTCTGCTATTGAGAACCATCAGCTGTCCTTCACCTTCTGAATCACAACAAACTAATTTTATCTCTCGGGTCCCCTACACTTAGCAACAACCATGATTCACAGGGGAATAGTCATTGGGACCTGCCATAGCAACGCATAGGAGAGCATAAATGGAGTACGCTGCATATATATTAAGCTGAAAAATAATTAGAATTGGAAATTGGCTTAGGGCTGCACAGTGGCGCAGTAGGTAGCACTGTTGCCTTGCAGCAACAGTGGAGTCTGGCCTGGGGTCTTTCTGCATGGAGTCTGCATGTCCTCCATGTGCATGCGTGGGTTCTCTCCGGGTACTCCGGCTTCCTCCCACAGTCCCAAAACATGACTGTCAGGTTAATTGGTCTCTCTAAATTCTCCTTAGGTGTGAGTGTGTGTGTGTGTGGTTGTTTGTCCTGTTTGTCTCTGTGTTGCCCTGCGACAGACTGGCGACCTGTCCAGGGTGACCCCGCCTCTCGCCCGAAATGTTTGCTGGAGATAGGCACCAGCACCTCCTGACCCCACTAGGGACAAGGGTGTTAGAAAATGGATGGAGGGATGGAAATTGGCTTAGAACAGTAGGATGCTATCCTGTGCTTGTGATAGAAAACAAAATGCTAGAAGGTCAACACTAGCATGTTGACATACACTAGTGTTTAAGCTAGCATAGGCCAATAAAAGTGGCATTTTAGTGAGCTAACATTAGCATTTAGCTACTTTTTTATTTTATATAAAAGCTAAGCTTTACATAATAATAAAGTACATTAGTCAACAGGTTGGTGATAATCCACATCTAACAAACTAGTTGCTCTTCCTAAAATAAGCATTTTAGTTATTTTTTTTTATTTCTTAGCTAATGTTTATCATACTGAATGGACTAAGTCAATGTAAGTCAACATGCTGGTGATACTTCACATGCCACTGACAGCATTTAAGCTAACCTTAGCATTTTGGATAATTTTTGCTTATATACTACTATTTGCATACTGTCTGGATTAAATCAGTGTTAAGCAACGTGTTAGTGATAACACACATCCTACTGGTAGTGTCAAAATGATAGTTGCTCCACATGCCAGTTTGTCAACATACTTGTGATAATTCAGAGGCTAAGCACTTAGCATTGTTGCTAACTTTTGGCATCAGTACCCATAAATCGGGTTAGATCAGAACGACGGGTTCCAACCAACACTTTAAATTTCTTAAGAAATTTTCTAGTTTTTCATTTACAAGCAACAAAAATAGTTGAAATGTCTATGCAGATCAGTCTCTAGTACTGAACCCTCACACTCATCATGCAGACCAATTGATGCTTTATTGTTAATAAGTAAAATGTATTTACTATATAGCGTCCCAGCTGCAACTGTAGGTATCTAATATCCCCATCACTGCTTTAAAGCCAGCTGTGAAGTTATTGAAAGGTTATTGTTCTGTGCAATTCAACATTTTCTTTCCTGTTTGGACCTGAGATATTAACATGATAGCAGTTAAAGAAATGTTGTCCACCTAAGATGTTTCATGTTTTTGCCATATTCACTCTAATGCCTTTTGCTGTAACTTGGGACTTGTACATTTTCAAGTGTAGCCTGTACATGCTGATGAGGCCCGCCATTTCATTTACACCTCAAACCATTTAAATATCCTTAAATGCACCCAGAAGGTCAGAGATTGGATTAAAAACGGTAAGAAAATACCCAAAGCAATCGAGCCATCAGATAAGCTACACCTCAGAATGCCCTGAACCTATCAATGTAATGGTGTTTGATTCTGAAAAATGGATGCCCCGGAACAATTGTCCATTGTGGAGCCATACTTTTATACACATAAACCCGTTCCTCTGCCCTTACCCCGTCAAGGCATTTCATCTAATGGTTGAAATGGCGCGTCTCTGCTCCCCTTTTCAGGATAGCCATTCAGAAAGTGCCAAAAGGAATCTCGCTGCAGTCCCGGTGATTGGTCATGTCATGCCATGCCTGCTGGGTGTGTCACAGAGTTAGCTGTCGAGGGGGAGTGTGCACACAGCAGAATACAGAGCGATTGTTTATGCTGTGGCGGTAAGAGGAGGGATTTCATCAGCTCCAGGAAAATTCTGCATGTTAGAATAATTCAATTTATGTTCTGCTGGGCAAACTCCAAAAAAATGGAGATTCAATGATAGTATGAAAGCAAAAAACAGTCCGAATGTGTAGCTGGATATATGAAGACTTTATACAGTGAAATTTATGCAAACTATCCCCACTGTTACACACATTGTGTGCATAGTTAACTTGGCATACTGTGAGTCCTTATAATTTTCTCAGATCAGTCCAGTTGCTTGGTAACCGAAGGTCAAGAAATAATGTAGCACATAGCCCACTGTGAAACAACAAATTCATGCATCAACATTTACATTTTCCATCAAAGGAATTTACCTTACTTTTATCATCCTTCTGTTACAGGATGCTAAACAATAGCACCCTAGTAAGTCAACGCTAGTAAAGACCTTTAAAAAGATTTCAGATTAATGCCGACAGTGTTGCTATTCTACAGTCTCAAACAAGAAAAATTGAGTCTCTCATTTGATCCAGCTGCATTTATTCATGCAACCTTTTTGTCTCAACAGAACAGTACTCCTGTATACTGTAATTCAGGAAGATGGATCTAGGAACTCTCCTTTACCAACTCTTCAGAACAGTTTTCTCAGAGACCGATGTACTGCGAGATTAATCTTTTTCCCTCGTTCAGTACAGCTGAGTTAAATGTTTGGTTTCCATAGAACTAGGAGGGGGCAATCGGACCACTTAAAATAAGATGAGTTAGAACAAGGTCACATTAAAAGAAAATGCAGAATATTGAACTTGTAGTAGAGTTCCCCAACTCCTGAAAAGAAAAACCTCTTACGCTAAAGAGGTAATTCAATTATCTGATTCAGTTCTGATTTGGATGCAACTAAAGGTTGCATGTAGTTGTGATCTCAGGGTGTTCGAAAGCACATGGTTATGTTGGGAGAGGGAAATATGTCAACTCGTTCTCTGTTTTATGATGCATAGTTAATTGAAGTTCTGTTTTGCTTTAAACATCTAATTTTGTTGTATTAATTCATTACAGAAGTCTCTATACACCTAATCAATAAAAAGGTATTCAGGAAAGACTTTATCATGTCTTCAAGCGTCCTCCCTTGATGCTGCTCAGACATGGGTTTCATTAGTCAAAGTCACATGGTGTCAAAATGAAAGATGACATCAATAAATTACTACCTAATATTTTGGCGATATTAGCACGACTGCCATAAACAAACTTTATCTGAGGTGAATTACAGTGAGATGCCTTGTGAAATCTAATCTGTGCAAAAGCTGGAAGCACTTTTCATTCTGCAGTAGTTTCCTCAGGCTATTTCTGTAGATTCAACTTTTGCATGTTAATACATCTGTCATTAAAGCACATTTTTGCACTTGTTTTGCTTAGAGGAAGCCTTAATCAAGGCAACATCTCACTGTGCTCATATTAGGGAGCTGTGAAACATTTGCGAAATACTCTTATTTGCCTTTTTCAAATGTTTCAAACAGAGAATCTCTCTCTGTTACCAACTGGCTCTGTTAAACAAAAAACCATCTCCCTACAAATATTGATGTTTTCCTCTGTCTAGCATAACCTAAATATCTATCTTCATACCAGATAGGCCTCAGTTAAATAGATAGGATAGAGTTGATACATTTGAAAATACTGGAGCAATTGACTTTCTGCCAAACTTCTATAGTTTGGCAGATAGGATTGTAGATCTTAAAAGTAAGTTAAGATCCATGACCCTGTCAGAACATTTTTTTCTTTGAAACTTTTCTTAAGGTGACATGCAGTGACATTCAAAGAATTAGAACATGGGTTCCAGTGAGTCTCATTTGTCACATTAAAAGCACATTGTGAAAGTGACATTTAAAAAGATTTAAAAATACTTCTCACAAAGCCCACATTTTTGTATTGGTCTGATGTATTATTTTAATCAGAAATAAAAGACTTGAAAGCAGCCTGTGCTGAACTGATCTAACAAGTTTCATTCAATGACTTTTTAAAATATTACTACATCAGAATATTCTACATCTTCTGGCAAGAGTAAAGAAACTGAAAAAGATTGACAAATTAAAGTCTGTGTAATACTTCATTTGAATTTAGTCTAGAATATTCTAGTGCATACTTGACCAGTCTAGATTTTGCGGTTTTAGGATTATTTTTCAATTTCTATAAATAAATAAAAAGCAAAAATTTTTTGTTTAAAAAAAAAATGCCAATCCCATTTATTAAAAAAACACCTTTGTGCTTAAAACTAACACTCAAATGCAGTCCAGATTACGTTAAAACACTGGAAAGACTTTCTGAAAATTAGATCTCAAAACAATTTGGAGTCATAACTAACACATCTTTATTAATATTTCATGAACGCCCAGTCATGTAATCCTGGGAAATAAGCTCCATCTAAACCTGGACTTGCTGCAGTTTTTCACACATTCCTCTGATGGTAAGATAACACATATAATATGAGAACGCTTGAAATTTGGATCAGATGCTGCTAGATGTCACTATTGAACATCCTCCACAGCATGACTACATTTAAAATGTTAAGTAGTGACTTGTGGTTGTTCTTACTTATTGTTGCTCCTCTGCATCTCTTCCATTTTTGTTCCTAAACTGTCTCCGTGCCACTCTTTACATCCAGGTTCCACCAACACACACTCACACACATGCTCCTGCTGCCCTCAATAATCAATAATGGATAGAGCCACACAGTGATAGGATTCCTTCTCTGGACCAACTCAGATGTGGTGTGAGAGGGCAACATCTATCAGGACTGTTAGACCGCTGACTCCTGCTGCTTCTGCAGCATGATTAGGAGGGCTGAGTGTGTGGCTGCGTGTGCGAATTTGTGAAAGGGCAGAAAGAGCGATTCGATAGCACAGTGTCAGACTGGGAGCTTTACATTTCTATTCATAACCCGCCTGGGAGACACCATTCACACAATATGCTGCTCCGCACCACCGCAGTACTACAGAAATCAGAGTAAATGCTACAGTGATTATGGTGAGAGAAATCATTATGCTTATCGCACAGCAGGTGGTGAGGCACAACTAAGAGCTGAGTTAATCTGCCCAGCACTAACTCTGCACAGAGGGAGGAGCAGAACGGAGTCACTTACTTCACCTTTTAATTACCGAGTCCACTTCACATAGCGTTCAGTTTAAGACCAATAGGTAGTTGTTTTCACTATTCTTTAGGTCAAGATCAGCATAGAAAGAATGGAAAAGTATTTGTACAGCCAGACTTTATTCCTTATCCTATTATTTAAAGTTATTCATGCATCTATTTATTCAATATCTATCCATTTGTTCACTACCAGTTTACTCAATACACATCTGTCCATCCTTTTTATCCACCCTTCCAACTATCCATCTTTGGATCTATAGTTTTGTACAGAAATGCATTTTTCACTCCAAATAAGACTATAAGGAGGAAGTGAGAACTTGGAAAACCTAATGGTGGCACAACATAAAATTTGATATTAAAAACAAATTTGTAGGAAGTCTGAAATTTACTCAGAGGGGAAAAAAACATGAATGCTAAAAAAAAGAGACAAAACAAAAGCAAACCAAAATGACATTTTTGAAAAATCTGATCAAAGGAAACTTGAGACATTAAAGAACAAAAACGAGATGAAAAGAGCAACATTCCAGAGAAGTAATAAAAGGCATTGTTAATTCAGGGACACACACACACTGGGCTAGAAGAAACAGGGACTTAAGCACACACTTCTGACTAAGCAAGAACAGAAACTGAACTTTGCGAGTGTAGTTAGTAACCTGTCAAGAAATGTCAAAGAGATCTACAGCCACAGTCTCATTTTTTATGATGTAACTGACTCACTGGCCTGCCCTCTGTAAAGGAGTGGTCAAAGAAAGCAGACAAGCCAAGAATCCTTTGAAGAAAGATCTTTGATGCCGACTTCATTTTTCCTCTATTATCTAAGGTCGTTCACCATCGCTTCTGCACCAGTGACTGAAGAAACATACAGGGGTGTCACAGAGTATCACATATCTCTGCATTTACAGTATGTGTAAGCTTTAGTTCCTCAAACATCTCCATATTTAAAAGTCTTATTGACTTTACAAGATATGGCAAAATATTACACCCAAGGCTGAATAAATCATTAGATTGTGAATATGCAGGAGAGAAAGTTAAACCAACAGATTAAGCCCTGATTCACTCCAATCTAGGTCACAGGACAGAAAAAAGTGACTTGCAGCCATTTATATCTCCCTGCTAGTTTGATGTAAGTCTACTAAAAACGTTATTTTTAAATCATACAACTGACTTGAACCAAAGTCATTTAATGGAAATATTCTTATGAGAAAACTTTCTGCATCAGAATTGAGGAAACACCAATTTAAATGACTTAATGGCTGTCAATTAGCCACCTATAGATTTGAAATGTCCGTTTCACCAAGCGGTTTGCACAAGGATACGTAAAATACACTTCTACAGTTAATCAGACATGATTACAATTATTTGAAATAAAGGCAATTTAATAACTTTCTGGCACTGGGTGGTAAACAGTTTTCTGATTTTTGCCACAACTGATTGTCTTAAATTATGTGAATCGTTAAGCAATGAGATGCAGCAAATACAGCACTGATGATGGCAAATGTTTGTATTTTACTCTGCATAGTTATTTTGAATGTCAAATTAAAAAAAGACTAAATTGGACAATAATAATTGGCATTTTAAGTATGCTTGTAGACCAGCTGTATGTGAACAGAGCCAAATAGTGAGATAGAAGGAACTCAAGCGTAAGCAAAACTGACAGGTAACATAACAACTGACAAAACCTATTTCTTTATAATCCCTTGTGCAAATTTTTTTAACACAATAGATGCAAAAATGTACTCTGAGGCTTACATTTTAAATGCTATCTGTAGTGGAAAAGTAAGACCCTGAAAACAAAAATGTGGTGTTGACCCAGAGGGGGCAGAATTCAAAAGCACTCCACACTTCTCAGATTTTATTTGTAAAGATTGCTGTATGTAGGGATAATTTCTCTTCCAAATCACAATATGCACTAGTTTGTGTTGGTTTATCACATATAATATAAAATGTATTGCAGTATGTGCACTTGCAATGTGAGAAAATATGAAAAAGTGTCTTTTGTCGCAACTGTGGATAATGCAAACCAGTCTAAAAAAAAAATAAAAAAAAATAAAAAGGCAAAAACTCGTCTATTTTTGCAATTTCACTGCCTCAAAAGTGAAGCCAATTCATTTTGCGGACTTATTTTACATTTTCCAATAAAATGACTTGAATCACAATCTACAGCTGCCCATATTGTTAAATCATTTATCTGATATGAAGACAGAGCCGTAATAAGGAGGAACCAAGATAAGGTACAGTTGTAAAGGAAAACAGTTTTCTTTTTTAAATTGAAAGTCAGAGCAGAATCTGATTGCATGTAAAATTCAAAGAAGCCAATAATATATTAAAGGAATTAAAGTTCGTTGGTGAAGGGCTGCATGGTGGCGCTGTTGGTTCAAATTCTGACCTGGGGTTTTTCTGCATGAGGCTTGAATGTTCTCCCTGGTCAATCCTTCCTCAGAGTAAAAATGACTATTAGGTTAACTGGTTTTTCTAATCTGCCCTAACAGATGAATTGGTGCTTGATGGGGAGATTTGAACTGGTATTTGGATAGAAGAGGCCATAGATTGACAAGTTTATTGTCAGACATTTTTTCCCATCTAATTAGATGTAGAAAGACAAGACAATGATTAAAATATCATTAGTTCCAGGGGTTCCACTGTGTTGGCACATTAAAGTGAGCATCTACCTATGGGCTACATACTCCCTACTGTTTGCATTGTGTGTTTTATCCACTTTATTGTAGTTTTTTTTACCTTATTAACTATCCTCATAATCCAGTCAAGGTGGAAAGGATTGTTCAACACAGCCCTATAATGATGTTTTAGATTAGAGAAAATTCTTCTTAAAGTCTTCAATGTTGATAAAATTGTCAGGCTTCTGAGGCGTCTGTGGACTCAGCCATTTGAAAGACAACTCAGTAGGGCCTTGCTAAGCCTCTCAAACAATTGCCTCTCAATATCCACACCAATTTTACCCAATTGTGTTAGCACTGAGGACAACCTGCTCTGGGTTGCTAGCTGCTGTTTGCCAAAACGTTTCAAATATTCATGCTCTGCTGGTGATGGAATTAACTTCTCGGAGGTACCACTTTCACTGGTAAATCTGTTGGTCTGGAGAAAGTATGACAGAGAGGGTACATTTTTATGCCTGCAAGGACGCAAGTTACCAATGGAGGAAGCTAAAGGTTTTAACATATGTTTGAAGGATGGAAAAGAATAAGAATGTTGAGGAATGATGTGTATTAGTGGATTAAAAACAGGCTAAACTGAACCAGATGGAAGTTTTTTTTTTAAATCAAATGGCTCAATAAAGAACACAGAGTCCAATCAGTGTAGTGCTGACGCTGGTCCATCACAGGACAATGCTTGCACAGCAATTATAAAGTATGACAAAAAAGTTTAGGAGAAATGTATGAAATATCCAATGGATAATTCCTTTATGTACCCGATAAAGGTAACTTTGTACACTACAAAAACACTACAGGAACAAATTTTAATTGGTCAATGAAGTACGTACTGTAGATTATTATTAGGACTGAAGGTGTCGAGAGGCCAAAGAAACACAATCAGTTTGTCTACAGTTCTTCTCCCAAAGGTCTCAGAGTTTGGCACCCAGGTCAGGTCAAAGAGGGAAGTGGAGTTTGTGAATGTTAATAGGATTTGCTGAGGTGTGTAGTGTCTCGTTAAAGAAGGAATGTCTGTGGAAAAATTGTGCATGGAAAGATGGTAGAATGAGTTAGAAATCTAGAAAGAAAATGGATGAATCTGATTTTAAATGTTAAAAATGCCGCATTAGGAAGTCTGATTATTATGGACAAAGGCACTGGAGATGTGTTAAAAATCAATGCTACCACCAACGTTCTTTCAAGCCCACACAAAATTCCTCTGCCAGGAGAAAAGTCCCCGTACTGACATTTATGCCTCAAGTGAAGAACCAAACTTTCATCTGCAGCAAGGCTGCAAAATATTAATACAAGGAGATTCAACGATTTTGTAAAATATTTTCAGAAACATCTGTTAGGTCTGATCAAATTTTTCTCCTCATCGTGACGCCCCCATCGCTGACATTTGAGCTTTTCGGTCAGTAAAGTCCACAACAAGAGTAAAGTAGAAAATATTCATCCAACAGACCCGTTAAAGACAAAGGACAGACGATTGGCTCTTCCAAAAGAATACTGTAATTGTTTCCAAACATTTAATCACAACTACATAGTGATGTTATATATATTTTTGTATATGATCTGCTGCAGTTTGAAATCTTTTGTCTAAGACCTCCACCAAATCAAGAGCATAAGAAAAAAACAACCATCCAGATGGAAATCTCTGACCCCTCAGAAGACTAACTAAGGGAAAGAAGCAAGTTTGACAGAAGCTACACTAGCAATGCTACTGTAAGGCCAATCTACTGCTGATTTCTGAAGTCTCCAAGCAGATCATTATGTTACAATTCACTGCTCTGCTGCTTTGAAGGGTGTGCATTCAGGAAGCCAATGAAAAGTAGAGGGAACAATATGGTGAACTACTTGAAGAATACTGGAGTAAGGATTGGGAAGCAAAATGTGAGGCCATTCAGGTGGCATATAAAAAACTTGCAGTCCACTCTGTATAGGATCAGCAACCAGGGGCATTGCAGGGGGTAGAACGTGAATGGCTCTTAAATCCACATAACAGATTTCTGCCTGAATGTGTGTATAAACATACTATCCTCTGAAGAACTGAGCCTCTTGTTGCTCAGTTTGAGTAGCTATCTTGCTTTCAAAATGTGTGTTAATAAATGTTGGCCCTCGGATGCTACAGAGGACCTTTGTGATGATGTGCCATCATTCAGATAATGATGGCACATCTTACAGATTGTTACTTCAAAAACCACGTTCAGAACTTTTAATCAAAATTCTCGAACGCATGCATTCATTTGATGCAATGTGAGGCATCTTTATTTACCAAAAAAGAGAGAGTTTTTCCAGTTTTTCAGATTACCTCAAACAAAGAGTTTTCCCAAAATATTCTGTAATTAAGCATGTAATAATATGAATATTTCTTTGGGTTTTTTGAACGATTTGGGGAGGTTGTAGTTCCTGTGTGGCATGTTTGAAATGAGAACTTGATTTGTGCTTTAACTTACTGTTCCCTTTGCAGTTTATACAACTTTTTTTCAGTGTGTTCTTGTAAGAAAATGCTAAAAATGTACAAAAGCAATTGCCTAAGGCAATAGCCCCTTTTGCCAGATCATAACAACTCAAGAACAATGGCATAAAGGTATGATGTGGGCTTTTTTTTTTTGCAATGACATGAATTGATTGTAGACTTTTTAATACATTGAAGAGTCAAATGTGAGGTCGAGTCTCATAGATTGCTGCCTCAATAAATGCTTCCAAAACTTACTACACTGAAGAGACAGTTAGTTTTTGTTGCTAAAACTCGGCCAATATTATATCTGTTTTATTTTATATTTCTGCACTAAGTTTCATTTTTATTGTGGTTCTCATATCAGCCAAAGAGTGTGTTGAAAAGGTTTCAGCAAAGTCAGAAATCAATACATCTGGAATCTTATAAACACACATTTGTTGTTTGCAAAACATTCCCTTCAAGTGATTTGTGTTAATGTACATAGATTTGTCGGATAACTTTGGATATATAAAGATTCTTGCAAGATAAAGTGGTGCGGGGAAAAAAACTATTTTCTAAATTTAATAGGTTATTTAAATTCGACAAAAAAACAAAAACGAAGACGGGAAACAAGGAATAACGACTGGGCCAAAGGATTGTGGAGGAAGCAGAGGTTTTTTAAGATCTACACACACACACACACACATCCCACACGCATATCAGCAGAGAAAGAGCCACAAGTATATCTCCGCACCAACTCAACTTCCATGACCCTTAGGTGGGTCTGATGGGCCATTTCCACTCTAAATTAGCGATCTTTGCACCGGACGTGTCTAAAATGCCATTACTGATGCAGATATAGTGAAATCAGCCATTAGCAACAGGAACCTTATGAAAGGTTGTTAGGTTTCAGACTGGAATACTAATTACACAAGAGTGCACCACCCAGGCAAGTGCCCAGAACAGAGGAGTTACTAAACACTAATAAACTTTTAGAATCCACTAAATGCACTAATCTGTCATGCCATTATATCCACCGACAGGTGAAGTGAATACTTCACTGTACTACCTTTTAGTGTGTTTTATTATTTATTCTCAAGGGGTGTTTTAGGATTTTTATTGACACATAGACGTCTTTCCGTGTTTGCAAGACATGACTAAAAATCACACAGATGACTATCAAACTTAATTTTTTTTCTTAAGATCATACTTTGGCAATATTTCAGCAACCCTTCATGGCTTTAATGCAGTGTCAATAGGTAACCAAATATGGGACCAGCACACTTATAGACAAACCTGTTTGTAACTTTTTTCTGAGTAAAATGCTTCACTTTTACTGAAGCAGAGCTTCAGTAAAAGCTTCAGTTCTTAATGTTTCATTAATAGTAGTGATTTATCAGTGTGAGTGGGACACGAACACATGAAAGCTATTAATGTACACGGGCAACAATGTCAAAAGTCAAACTGACCGCCACCTTTGACACTCCAGAACAATATCTCTGAGAGCCACTGCAGATAATAAAGGCTTCACTGAATCTGTGAGTATTTAATAGGGAGAGTTCAGACCGGTGATTAGAGAATGCCACAGAATGGCTAGTAGCTGCAGAGTTCTCTGGCAGGTGTTTATGGTCGTGCACGAATGCGACGCGCTATGCTAAACACGTCCACTCATCTCCGGTGTCACCGGGAGCCTCGGGCTCACAACATGACATTAATAGTTTGACAGGCTTTGCTGCTCTTCTCACTTCTCCCCCGCCCTCCATCTGCTGCTCTTATGCTCCCTTTCTGTGGATCTCCTAGTCGGATATATTTCTTGGTTTTACGCTCTGATTCGTCCTCGATTGGTACAAATGTGTTCAAGAATTTGTCATGAATAAACTTCATAGCAACTAAGCTTTTAGAAAGTTTGTCTGTTTTTCCTATTTTAATTTTGTGAGAGATTGGAAATAACAGCTGAGTTTGACTCCATGTTGCAGACAGAGCATTCAGAGAGATAGTCTTACCCTTTTTGCTACTTTTATAAATCATTTTTATTTAACAATGACAAAAAAATTAATGTCAAAGTGAGATGATTTTTAAAAACTAATGAACATAATATTTAATATAAAAGAAGCGATTGCATAAATATTCACCCCCTTTATTTTTAATTTAACAGAGGTCCAGCCAATTGGTGTTAGTAGTTCAAAATGAAGATCGCTTGAGAGCAGTGACAGTCGTACAAAGACACCAATGTCCGAAAAGTCCAGTCACTGGTTAATCAGTATTACTGGGTAATATTAGAGCATGGAGACCAAAGGACACTCCAAGTAAATCAGAAAACATGTTATTGAAACAACTCAAGTTTACTCCCAGGTAAAGACGTCAAAGTCAAGTCCAAAGTTATGACATCCAAGTCCTTATTTGAATCCTAAACTTAATAGGACTCGAGTTCACACCTCTGCTATCCAACACTACTGCTGTTTACATGTCAAATATAGCATTCTTGTGAACTCCCCTGGAACCTAGATGTGTTGGTGTCACAAAAGCTGCTTCTATATTGCAAAAAGGGATTCAAAAGCCTTATGTCTCACATGGTTTAAAGACGGGCTCAAACTTTAGATCTAACTAAACAAATTCCACATAGGTCAAAGTACTTTCCAAAAAAAAACCCCATCTTGTTCTATTTTGCAGTAACTTACATCAACTGAGAAATCTCAAGTAGGAGTAAATTTTAGCCTCTTGATTTTTCTCCATGCTTGAAAACACACTTTTATAAGAAGTAAAGGACTACACTGCTTATCTGGAAGATTCTGTATTCTCCTGTATTCTCAGAAAGCAGGGATCACTGACAGATGCTCTGACAACACATAAAAGTCAAAGAAGTAAACCACTTTATCATGCTTTTGTAGCACCATTTCCTCATAACTTTGTTTTCTAACTGAAATGTATGTATAGATTAGACATAATAAAACACAATGTAAAAAGATTGTTGCAAAGTCAATGACTAAATGCAGTTGAATGTGCAGATAACCAATTGATACTGTATAAAATATAGTTGGATTTTATTGGAAGGAGGTTATTGGCCTGAATTGTATTCTATATAATTTGATATAAACGGGTGATATTTTAATCAAGTTAATTTGTGCCATACTACATAAAATTACTCAATATAAAGACGACTAATTATTGAGAGCATAATTAAATGATGATGAAGTACTTCCAATAGATTCTCGGTGTGGAAAAAGCATCAGAAATTGTTAGTGAGAAACATAAGTCACCATGGGTCCACCAAGACTGGAAGTGCATTCAGGCAAATTCACAAGAATTTGAAAATGTAAAAACTGAGTCAAGACAGTTAAAAAATTTAAGCATTCTTGTGTTTATTAAGCAAATACAACTTTTGTGAGAATGTGCAAAGCGTGTCTTTGTATTATTGTGTCCAACAATAAAACATATAGTGCATAAGTTTAAAAAAAATCTACACACTGATGGTCAAATAAAAAAAAAAATAATTTAATCACTTGAAATATTTGATTGGAAAATCAAGCAAAAAGGCAACACAAAATCTCTTGAACAAATACTAGCAGGCAGAGCTGGAAGCTTCTCTTGTCAAACTGCACAACAGAAAAAATGGCAAAACATTTCACACACTGAACTGATTCAGGTTAAATATTGCTTTTGGAAATACATTTGAGACCTAAATATATGGATTTATAGATCAAAATTCAGACACTGATTACATGAAATAATAATAAAACACCTGAGCATAGAACCAAACCCACCAATAACACAGAGAGAGAGAGAAATAGACAGATAGATGGATATGTTAACATGACATAATTAGGCATCTGATGATTGATGCCCAACATATGAATAAAGCTGTACTTTTAGGGCTTCATGTATATTATATCCTCCTCACAAAGGAAAGGTATCTTATGCTTACAATTTTCATCACTCCATTTGTAGGTTTCAGCATCAATCACACCACAATGATTGGACAAAGGCATCTCAGGCTGTTTTCCATTCTCCCAGTTCTTATAGTTCACAATTCGGTCACTCCAAATCCAGAACCCAAAGACCGAACTCTGCCTCAGACCGATCCACAAACGCTTCAAAGAACCAGTGGAAGTGGAATTTAACCACTGTTTGACTGCTTCCTGGTCCTCCTCATCCTCAATCCATAGAAGGCGTGAATGTCTGGCTTTACAGTAATTCAGCGCGTCCTCCCAAGTTTTGGGCTCATTGATTACTCTGATTCTCACATGGCCTGAAAATTAAGACAAAAAACACAAATAAGATTTACAGAAAGTGAAAGGCTCACCTAGATCATCAACAGTATTCTTTTAACTCTTTGCTGCATGCTAATCTTTAGCTTGCCCATAAATTGTGCCGACAGTGTCTGAAAATAGGATGATGCAATGTTAGCATTTGAGATTGGTTATTTGTGTATTTGATTAAAACTCCAAATGATGACATGTTAAACTTTCATTTATTGAGCCTAGAAGGTAAATTTATGTCACAATATTTCTCAATAACATAGCACTGACATTCTCTTAAAACTTTACTGCTTAACTTATTAATGTTTAAGATGATCTCATCAAAATGTGCATAATTTTTCTAATTATGCATAACAACATTTCTACATTTTCTCAATAAAGCCTAACGATATTTACCAGTAAATGTATTAAATGTACAGCTAACCTTTATAACAAATGAAGAATCTTTCATTACAACAGTTTTCTGAATTCCAAGTAGGTTTCACTTCATTGCAATTTAAATAGCTATACTGTCCAGAAGTCAAAGGAGGTCTGGACAATGTTGAACAACTTTTGTCCACCCATTCATAGTTATCATGCTGAAGCCCAATCCAAACGTTTATTCCTAGACTTTTTTGTCGCAGATCTTCATTTTGCTGATCATCCATGATACTCGCTAAATCGTTGAAATGTGTTCTGCAGTGTTGCACTGCCTGGCACCAGTTTTTCTTATCATGCACAAGGGTGAAATTTCCATCTGGAAATGAGAAAAAAAAGAAGGAAGAAATCAGATTCAAGTGAACACGTGTGTAAATTTACACTTCAAAATGATAAACTTTATTGAATAAAACTGAACTGTTCAGAGAAGATAAATATTAATTTAGTGTTATTGTGTTTCATCAAAATACAAATCTGCTTTGGAATAATATATGACTAGTGCTATTAAGTGCAGCATTGGCACTTTAAATTTTTACTCATTTGCGTATCAGTAAATTTCAGTTTGTACTGGAGCTTTATACTGGTGTTGTGCAAATCTTCATTATATGCAACATGAAGCAAGTTAACTCTGAAGAGAACAAGTTTTTTCCCTGGAAGAAGCAACTCTGGTTATCCATCCTCATTACTTACAAATATTTTTATTATTTTATACAATATTGCTTAAGTGACATTGACTTGTTAAATGATAGCCGTAATACTGATAAATATATTTTATAACAGGAAATGAACAGTAATATGTTTATTGAAATTGTAAGTGTAAAATGAATAAATCACTTGTTTGGTTTTAAGGAGCTTTTTTGTGTTATTTTTTATGTCCATGTTAGTGTCATGATGATTGATGTGGCTCAAGTGGATCTGACTTAGAACCAGCTTGTCTTTTTTTCTTCAATTTTATTAAAGCTACTTATGTATTGATCAATATGATAAAAATATGACTCCTGTTTCTGTAATATCATTTTAGCATATTAAGGGAGTACCTGCATTTTTTCCCCCACTTAAAGCACTAATTATTACTATGCGTTATCCCTCAACACTTATCTTACTTTAACTTTAATATTACCAATTTAATATAATTTTTTTTCAGAAAAAAAAGAAAATGCAGGCTTGTACTTACCCTTTTTACACATGAAAGCCTTTTCTTCTGAACAATTAGAACCAATCCATGAGCTGTTTTCAAAAGCTTCACAGAGTGAAACTACATCTGTAATGTTTACTGTTGACTTGCTAAACTTGACGACTTCTCCATTTGACCAAAAGCGAGTATTATTATCCTTCTTCTTCTTCAGGCCAAGCCAAATGGTAGGAGGTTCTTCTGAGCTAATGAGATTAAACACCATCATCTCATCCTCTTCATCATAAAGACTCAGTAAAACCCTCCCCTCTTCAACACAGTATTGTTTTGCATCAGTCCAGTTATATCTCACTCCTATATAATTAAAGTATTGCAGACGGTTTGCAGCTAATGAAAACTGCAAAATTCCTGCAAAAAGACAATGATATACTATAATTAAGTTTGTTTACAGGAGCTTCACTTCTATAAGATGAAATGTAATGTATATTCTACGTTTCTTGTGCTGTAGTAGATTACATAGTTGAAAACTCGCCTGCTCATTGGTTTGTGTACTGTTAGTAGGTTCTTAAAGGGAAAGCGATTAAATTTACTGCTGGCAAAATTTATAATTAATCCAGCAACAAAAAAACAAACAATGCTAGCATTTTAAATTCCTTAATCCTGTTAGATAAAATGTTTGTGCTGAAACACCTACAGATGATCTTTTCAAGCTATAAAACGATGCTTACCTGAACACAACACGAGGAACAAAACTTTCATCGTCTGCAGCTTAACAATTCTTCAGAAAAAAAAAATAAAAAAATAGAGAAAAAGGTGAAAAGAAAACTTTTTAAAATAAATACAGTAAATAATAATGTTTATATCATCTATGCTGTATATAAGAGGTTTAACAGTCTAGTATATCAGACACTAATATAAATTATTTAAGAGTAAGTAAGAATAAGTTCAGGTCTTACTTGCTGATGCATCCTGTGCAGAATGTGGTTTCCATTTCGTGTGGATTGGTTTAATATTCGATGTGCGCGAAACAGAGTTTACACATTCAAAACAAAGACGTCATGAAATTAATGAATAACAAGATGGTAAAGTGCAGCCAAGTCATAGTCAAATTTCCAAAATGGAGACCGTATCTTACTGAGGAAATGACTCACTCATGACGTTTTTTATTCTCTCTCTTCAGTTTATGAACCGATTGAAGTATTTCAACAATTTATTAAAAAATTATTAAATCTGTAAAGCTTTAACTGGTTTGTTTTGTAAGATGATGGCATTGCAGTTTTTAGAGAATTAAATGTAAACTAACAGGTTGCTCTTAGCTTTCCCACTTTAACTTTGCTCAATTTTAACAAAAGAGTTTGTTTTTTGTCAACCCAACTGCATTTCCTGGAACATGCATTCGCTTTCATGACATAAACAAATACTGGATTAGAACTCATAAAAGGTATTAAAAATAGAAATTGACTTCGTCAAGAGTCGTCATCAATAAATTAACTTGTAAGTTAAATAAATATAATAGAAACAAGAATATTAGGCGGAAACAAAAACCGACTGTCAGTTTTAACACAATGTCAATTTTGACTTTTGATAACTATTCAATTTATCTCTCTGCTGCAATAATGTAGGTAATGTTTCACCAGAGCCAGTATGTAGTGAAAGTTATTCAAACTTCAGGACCTGAATTGGTACCATCAGGCTCATATTCCAGATATGGATCAATAGTCATGTTTATGAGAAGATTAAATGCAAAATAATCTAAACTTTTGTTTTGGTAAAGAAGTGGCTCTCACTGAGGGATTTTAAAGTCAAAATAGTCAACCATTTTCCTAATATGATTGACTATTTTGAATTCTCTAAAACAATATGTAGCTTTAAGAAAAAAAATTGTTGTTTTAAAATAAAATGTAAAATATTGCAGTGAAGTCAGGCTTTTGATGTTGCTAGCCACCTACATGCATCATCAATTTTGAATTTCAAATCAGATCTTTGTTAATGCAAATCCCTCTAGCATTCAACATTTTATAGCTAGCTTGAGGTTCCTCTTCCTAAAAGGCTCCTCTGTTCATCACATACCACAAAAAAAGCAGAAGTATGCATGGAGCCGTGGAATAGGGTTGTATATGATACTTTCCTAGAACCCCAGCTTTGAAGGCCCCTGCTATAGACTATGAAACATGCAAAACTACTATAACAAGGAAAGCTCTTTATTGTTACAGTGAAATATTGTCCCTATCAACAAGGAAAATATTTCCATTTATCTTTAATGTGATGTTATTCAAAGAACAGAAAAAATAAATAAACCCCGAGTCAAATCAAATCTCTCAAAATTTCTGTGCACTAAACACTTTTTCTTTTGTTGCACTTGAAAAAAGTGCAACAATTCTTCCTACTGCTGCTTTAATTTAGCTACATAGAGACTGCAATGCCTTAGTGAGAAGCTGATAACTAATAGGCAGTGTGATACTTAGGAAGATTTCAATTTGAAATTCTGGGGAAGATAACAAAAAGCTGTACATTGAACAACTTGTCTGACTTGATTTGTATTACGTGCCTTAGGGTATAGTCGTGATCATTTCAGAAAGGATGAGGTTTCTGAATGAATAACAAAACTATACAAAAAAAGTTAAAAGTTGAGTTGCAGCGACTCAGCACTTTACAATCTTTTTCAGACATTTCAGTTCCATTGTTTTTCATGGGGTGAAATTGACTCCCATGCAGTTTCACATTGATATAAAAAGGTGCTTACAAGGATGATTTTCCTTCCAGGGTAGACACCAGATTATAGCATTATTCCTGCAAGACACCATAGCTCAAAATTATACTCAAATAATTGAATTTGTATGTGGCCACAGCAGATTGTTGTTGTGTGTGTGATTTCCTGATCTCTTGACGTGTGCATTATGTTTAAGAAATGCTTCAGTCCAGATTCAGACGCTGTGGTCTGCTGTCAAACTGCGCTTGTGTAGGTGTGAGGCCACAGTGACCCCAGGTATTGGTGGAATTGTGAGGAAAGCTGTTAGATAAAGGGGCATGTTAACTTGGTTCAACAGCAGGTGAAGCCATTTTATCCACATAAGTGCTGTTAGATATTTGACCAATCCTGTGGCTTGTTTTTTAAGAGTCTGACAGCGTGCGTGTGTGTGTTTGTAGGAGGCAGTTGCAAGCTCCTGATTGCTAGCAAAGATTTTCTGGCACTGGAACAGGAAGCAATTTAAGTGCATGTTGAGTACTTGACGACTAAACCCCACCGAGACTTCAAGAACACGTTTGAGTAACAATAAAAAAACAAGATTTGCACTTGAGCAAAGCTGCACAGGAAGCACGGCATTAGATAAAATGACTTGCACTAAAAGTCAATGTTTTGCAGCTACCTAATGATGAAGTCCTGTGTTGTTTACCCCATGTACACATCTAAATTATTGAAGAACAAATGAGGAGGGACCCGAAGGTGGAATATTGACTGTCAGCTGAAAACAGCCCTCTGCTTAATCTCTGGAGAATTAAGTGTTGAGTTTACAAAATGGTTCATTTTGAGAATTTCTTCGGAGGATGCTTCAGGAATAAGTGAAGTTAAACGTTACAAACAGCACTTGCAAATGTAAAGTTTAGAGCCTATGGAGAACTGTGATTAGACACCAGAGCCAGCAAATATATCAGACATAACTGAAAAAAATCTAATTAAATAAATATTGGGCCAAAACGTCTGTCACTTCAGTCTGCCTTCTAAGGTTTCGTTTTGCAAATCAGTAACCAGCAGATACTTGTGTGGTGTAATATTTGAACACTCAAAACTTACAAGATGACAACTCTTATTGCACTGAAGAGTGAAGTTCAGCTCCCTGCAATTTAACCCCAGCACCTGCCTTCCCCTAAAGAAAGAACAGCATACAGATTTTTTTTTCTTTTTGTCTGGCCCTACACATTTAGCTCCAATCTATAATAAAGTCTTGTTTCACTCTGGCTAAGTGCCGGGCCGATATCAGCATGTTTGTCATATGACTTGTTGATGGTTCGTGAGATTTTATTGCGTCTTCGTTATTAGTTGTGTGCAGATAAAGATTACCAAAATAGTTGTTTACCTTCCTTTCCACTTAGCTCTAACAGTAAAATGCTGGTATATTGACCGTTATGTTGCAAGTCAACATACCAGACCGCTCTGGTGTATTGTGCAGGTTGTATGATATATTGAGATGCAGAAGAGAAAATTTCACAGGGAGTGTAAACTTTGAAAAACAATGGTTGTAGGAAAGCTGGTGTTTGAGATCAACATAACTGGCAAGGAATAGTTAATTGACATGTGGCTGATAGTAACAACAAGAATAATATTTATTCAGGAAGGATAACATTCTCTGTTTGGAATATCTGTTCACTTTTTTTTTCTGTTTGTGGCAAACAAGCTTTAAAATGAACTATAATAAGTCTATCAGAGTAAGTCTATCAATGCCAGACTTGATAGAACAAGAAAAGAAAGAAAACAAAGACCCTTTAATTGTGGCTGGAATATTTACATAATGTAGCTTAGTTAATTTTTAAAAGTTTTACTGTAATGACAGTGTGGTATCTCTAATACAAGCACTGTCATGATATTTTTGTACATCTTTTCTCATTGGGTAATCAGAGATTTTAGAAGTTCAATTTATTCTACTCTGGGACTGGGTAATATGCTTTAAATATCAAAATGTTGTTGGAAACATCTAACCTTTTGACCTCTTTTCCAAGTCAAAAAGTGATCATCAATATTAAATGAGGCTGGATAGCTCTAAATGCTGAATGTCGTTTTCAAATTTCATCTTAAATCTCTTTGCATCCTTAAACACTTTAGAGTTTATTTATGTGCTATAGCTTCTCTAGCAACCAAATATGAAAAATTGATTTGCAGTTATGCATTACAGTAATTGTATGCATAAATAAGTCCAATGTTAAATCATAAAAGCAAGAAAATATGTATGATTAACTCTGTGACTACGCTTTATTTTCCAGGGGAATATTATTCGACTGTTTCGCTGTATTTTGCCAGCTAGATTAAGTAATTGCAGTCAATTCCACGTCTGTGAATGCCTTCATGCAGATTTACTCCCGCCTCCTTAAAAGGCTTGATCTCACCCAATTTCTCCTGAGTTTTCTGCGTAATGGAAAGGCACTTACTGAAACAGTGACATTTCCCTAAGGAGACCTTTCAAATGGAAGTCAACAAGTGTCAGGGACAACAAGTGCAAAAGATGAAAAGCAGCCTGTGCCTTCACTAAGAGGAATCGGTGAGAAGGAATTTTGATGGTGGGGGAAGATGTCAGGTGGGGGATTTAGATGAAAGACTCAAAAAGCAAGAGGTTAGGAAGAGAAAATCTAGCTGGCATCGAGAGCATCAGCCGGCAACAATGAAGTCAATGGTGTGATAGCTATGAGGGAAAACAAGAAAACATGGCTGGCAGCAAGAGGATGGAAGGAAATTACAAAAAAAATGTAGTGCAGAACACTCAAAGTGAAATAGAAAGGGATAGATAAGGGAGCCGAGTAGTCCGAGTCTTCTGTCAGAGTTTTGATTTAAATTACTGTTCTGCCTTATTTCAGGTTTTATCCAGTTAAGGTTGTATTTAAAATCATTATGCTCGGTTATCTGTTGCTCTGCTCACCTGTTGTCTCGACAGTGATGTGAAAATTTGCACTTTACAGAGACTTAGTTTGTTTCTCAGTCAAACTTTTCAGCTCAAACCAGATCTAATAGGAAAATATTATCTGATCAATACAAAATGCAGTTTTCAAATGATTCTTTCAATTCATTAAGGGGGAAAGAGACACGCAAACCAGTCTGACCTGAAAAGCTGTCTGCATGTTGACCTAATAAAAGCGTTATGCCATCACTGCCAACAAGCATCGGAGGTAACTGGCAGCAATTACTTTATTTCTCTGTGGAGGCATTTGACTCGTTTTTCAATCACAGAATTGTTTAAATTAAGCCACACAAGAGTTTTCAAGCATGACCGTCATTTTAAAGAGAATACCAATGCATCTCAATTCTATTTAGGTGTGGATTGTGACTAGTCTAAGTTAAAACCTTCCCCTCAGAGCAGTAATTGCTGGTAAGCTTTGGATAATTGTCCTGCTGCAAAATCATTGCACTTCTCTCCTCCAGACTTTTCCTGGCAGAGAACAGAATTCATGGCTGCATTA
>CAEGAG010193280.1:0-37283 GCA_903067065.1 Brachyrhaphis terrabensis
TATAAATATATATATATACTCCTACAAATATCAATAATGAATAAACTAAATAAATAAATCATATATATATATATATATATACACACACATTCATCCATTTTTATACTTAACTTTATATTGTACCCCTCTAGATCATGCACACATTCACAAACACACCTACTATAATCAAATTCTATGAAATAATTTAGTTTTCTTTAAATATTTAATAATTATTTGTATGTGTTTACTCCCCAAATTCTTCCTCAAAATATCTAATAAATTAATCTTTTCCTTAATACATTCAAACTCTCTTCTCATGTATCTTCTCTCTCTTTCATATTTATGACATTCTAATATAGTATGCTCTATTGTTTCATATTTTCCACAGTAATCACATTTGCCATTATCATGCTTTTTTATTTTAAAAAGTGTATAATTAAGTCCTGTATGCCCAAATCTTAATCTTGTTATCACTCTTTCCTCCTTTCTATTTCTTCTTCCATTTCTTCTCTCTCCTACTATTTTCTGAATTTTATAAAACCATCTTCCTGTTTTTTCTTCATCCCACCTTTTTTGCCATTTTTCCATCAGTTTTTCTTTAACCATACTCTTTCCCTTATGGGAGGGGCTGGCCCAGTACTTCCTGTTTAAATGGCTGGATGATGTCATTGATTACCTGGCTGGTTTCTACCAATTAGAGGGTTTTCTTTTGAGTATTGCTTTGTTTGGTTGGGTTTTTTTAAGTAACTTTCTGAGTTATTTTCTATTACATGGTTTATTTTGCAGACTATTTCATTATGTAGATGAGTTTGTAAATTAGATTAATAGTTTTATTCTTGTTTCTCTGTTTAGATTTTTTTGTTTTTTACCTGTTTAATTGTGGCACTGGGCAGTAAACTTAATCCTGTCCACACCAAAGCTATGAAATAATGCAGCAGGAATATACTCACCATAAATTTATCTGGCACCAACAGAGCTGTTCAAGTTACCAATTTAGACCAACAAGCAAAGATTATACAACTTTCCTATTTTTTTTTTTTTAATCACCTGTTAACACAATATTATCAGAGTCCTCCTGAATGTCTTTTCTACCGACTTGCTGAAAAAGTATCAAGACCGCTGACGTCTGAGGCAGCATGCATCTAATGGGAATGTGATGGGAACATGTGCGACCAAGTGTGAATTGCTGTTTGAGACGAGTCACCAGAGCAATGCAACGGGGAGCAGAACCAGCCTTTAATAATCAGAGGGGGTATTAGAGAGTGCCGGCTGATTTGGAGTGTTTGGACCTGAAAGTTGCTGACAGTGCAACACTTTGTTAATGCCAGGTATTAAAAGAGGTCAGAAAACACTAAGGGGCATAGGAAAAACTAATAAATAATGCAAATCCACTTTCAGCAGAGAGCTCACAGGGGCTCAAAGGGACTTTCTTGTTAAGACTCATAAGCTGAGAGCGATACACTTAAGTTTTCAAGAAAAATCGGAGTTTTCCAAACTAATCTGGATCACATTTTCGAACCACTTTGGGTGACATCTTAATCATCTTTAGTTCAAGGGAATGTTCTTTTCTGAAAAAAATTAAAAATACAATAAAATAATGGTGTGTTTGTTTCTAGAATGAGCATACAGTTGATCCACATATTCGTAGAGGTTAGGGACTACAACTGCCCCGAATAAAAACACTTGTATAAATGCCTATTTAACAGTTAAAAAAAAAAAAAACACCAAATATACCATTATATGCATTGTGCTGTAAAATTGCACACAGTGGAAGCTGTGTTAGCATTACCACACAAGCTAACATCTACAGACTACATTCCTTGATTTGCTCTTTTCCAAACACCAGCCAATACCGGATCAAGCAGCTTTGCATGAGTTACGTTCCACAAAAGAATCTGTGACCACAAACCAAACAGCAGAAGGTAAAAATGGTAAATGGTTTGTGCTTGTATAGCACTTAATCAAATCCATAGACAAGCCTGCAGTAAGTAGCAAACAGTTAACTGAACAGCTGAGCTCATTATAGGAGCTACTCCTCAGAGCAACGCTGGTAAAAACCTTGTTAAAGGGTTAATAGAGGAGTCATGTTGGGATGACTTCCTGAATGTTGAGTTTCAGAAAGAGCAGAAGTTTTTAAAGAGACAGAGGTTCAATTTCGAGGTGTTAAACTACACAGTCAAATTTTACATATCATGTTTGATATGTATGTAGCGTTTTCCTAACAACTGAAGTTAACAGTTACTGGATTGTGCTGTAAAATGTTCCTGGAAATTACATTATACTGCCCCTTTAATACAAAGGCAGTGTACATTCTTTTCACCTTTACTATGAGTCAGCTGCACTCTTGCTGCTGACGGTTAAAAATGCACAATTCTCCCTCCTGCAGTACACAATGTGAGGTACTCACAGCCAGGCATGGGAGGTGACGCGGTTGGTTGATGGCTTTTTTATCTTCAGATTTTTAGTTTTGCTTTTTCTCCGCTTTTCTTGAGCCGTTATCATTGGGTAGAGAGGATAAGTCAGCACTGCTGATGGAAAAGTTCCACATGGAGAATTTTTGCTTTTTTGATGAAATAAAAGAAAAGAAAAACCTTGATCACTCTGCCTTGAGCCACCAGTCATTTCCAGAACACATCACCTTTGGCACACAAGCTATCATTTCCCAGTTGGGATGTTCATCATGTTTGGTTTCTTGAAATTTAGATTATCTGCCCAATCATCCAGACTGGTCCTTTTTAAGAAGTTCATAAACAGCAACAGGCACATTTGAACATTGATTTATGATTATGGTTAGACTGTCAGTTAGAAAGATGCTTTCCCGAACAGAAAGCCGTGATAAACGTACCTGACATTAAAAATCGGCAGGTCTTTGATTTGCTAGATTAAATGGTGGTAAAACAGTGCATTATGAAAACAAATTGGAAACGTTACACAGAAAATGTATAAAACCAAGCAAACGAGATAAATAACCTTTCAGTGGCGGAAAAGGCTACGTTGTAAAAAGAGAACGACATATATATTTTAAAAAGGTACGAAGGCTGCATTAATGAGCACTCAGAGCAGGGCAGAAGTATCACTGCATCACCATCACTCACTTACTTAGTGCAAAGATGATTTTTGTGTAATTGATATTAAACTTGATTGATGGTTGACCGTCTCAATCAAATTTTAGTACATTTCCCCCCAATCTTTCGGTTGCTGGAGGAAACCAAAAGAATTAGATCGAGCCACCTAAATGTGCTTCCTAATGGACAGTGTGACATGATTCTCCCAGTGAGATCATCGTCTTAAAGCGGACTGTAGAGACGGCCATGAGACTGTAGAGACGGCCATGAGACTGTAGAGACGGCCATGAGACTGTAGAGACGGCCATGAGATTGTAGAGACGGCCATGATGCCCACATTTCTTCGGATGCAAAAGGCGCTCACACATAAGCTAACTTGTTTCAGCTTTACTTCCTTTTTTTTTAAAGTATTTTTAACATACACTCACCAAAAAAGTAGGCACCACATCCGCTCAACTGCATGTCAACACAAACAGCAATTGACCAATGAAATGCAAATCATTCAGTATCTAGAGATGGTGTTTTAGTTCAAGTCAAAGTATCAGAATGAGGATAAAAGGGGAGTTACCTTGTTTATGTAAATTTAATTTCCATTAGAATTATGCAATATTGGTATCAATCAGGATATCACTGATATCGATACTTTATCATTTAGGTTTGATATATAATCAAACTTCTGACCAAGTATTTTTGTGCTGTTTTTTTTTCGTCTGAATTATTTTGTTCAAACCTAGGACAGAATTTGAATAAAGGTTTTGGTGTCTATAAATTACACTAATATTTTAACATGATTAAAAAAAAGACAAATAGAAAAGAATTCAAATTAATTTGCTTGTATTTTTGCTTTTAAAAAAGTGCAAAAAAACTGATTTGAGAAACATACAGCAATATGAAAATAAAATAAAATTTCAAAAGGGAAACTGAAACTAAAGTATTGATCTTGGTATTGGTTTGATGCCGACTTGGTATCAATATTGTTGATATTTTGGATAAGGACATTTTTGTTGAAATTATTCTCAATGTTGCGAGGAGATAGCTTAAAGCTACAGTATGTAACTTTTATAGGTAATACGTTTTTGATATTTGTTAAATGTCAAATATGTCTCATATTATACTGTCACAACATAGTGATAGTTTTAAATATGCAAAAAAATATATATTTGTGTATATATATTTTTTTCTTTAAGTTATATACTGCAGCTTTAACCAGCACAAAAAAGAGAAATCTCCTAGATCTTGTTCTTAAGTCAAATAAAAGCGAGGTCAGCTGTTTCAGAGTCTGTCACTCTCTGGTGATCCTGGACAGATCCAGCAAAACTAAAACCATCAATCTAAAAAAGAGAAGCTGAAAAAGTTTTAAAGCTTTCAATTACAGCAATACGAGTGAGAAAAAGTATTATTGTCTGCATTGCCCATACCTACGCTGAAGTGCCTTAATGCATTAAATCTGTTGTAAATGTAAAAGTCAAACCTTCGTGTTTCCAGCTGCGTTCTTCTTTTAGCTTCAGTATTTCTGCACTCACTATTGCGTTTTGATCACTTTCGGTGCTTGTGCTCAAAGCATGATGGGTATCCCAAGAGTTTATTGTGATAAAAGGATTTCTCACAGCTGCACTGAGCTTTCATTTCTTTTTATCTGGCAGCATCTGAGAGAAACAAACCAGCCATCCAAGCATGTGTTCAATCCCATTTGAAAAAAAAAAAGGAAAAAAGGAACCTTTCTGGGGACTGTGGGCCCCTGAAGAACACCAGGAAGTATAATCAGCGATGACCCATGTAAAGCCCCACCGGTCCCAGGGTGTTTGTTAACATACTCAGAGATCCTCAAGGGATCTGTGCTTGGAGGAGTGGAACAAGCAGTGGATATTACTGAATGAGTGATGGAGACGTCTGCCAGCAGTGATTTAGCGCAGCCAGTGGCCGGCTACCATCAGCGCTCACACCTGGACGTCAGTGTGTGTGTGTGAAGCATTGGTCCACGCCTAAATTAACATAGAAAATGTCAGAGCAGATTGGATGGGGGCAACCTGTGTTTGTATATATGACAAAGTTACACAGTGAAGCAGCCAGCGGCCCGCAACGAGGAAACAAGCTATCAGGACGAGGACTATTGGAAAAGGGACCGTGGTGACCTCAGGGGAAATCTGGTAAAGTAAGCAGATCATGGCAGTAACGCCACGGCAACATTTCCTTCGAATTTCAGCCGGGACTAAAGTAAAGCACACTACTCCCAGGACACATGAAAGAGGGATTGTGGGATTTCAAGAATATTAACCAGCCTGATTTCTTTCAGGTGTTCTTTTTATTTTCGATCAGCATGTTAGAAAGAACTTGGTAGAGATCAGCCACTACCCACAGGATGGTAGTAGATAACGTGACTAGGAAGTACTTCTACTTAAGTACTTGCTGATACGGAGTACCAATACTAGTATTACTGAAAGCCAGTGAACCCTTTACAATCAACTACAAATTAAGGGCTTTTTTTTTTTTATCTAGAAATGAGTTCTTTGTTTTATTATTAATAGTTCACACACTCACCTTTAAATATTCTGCTATTAATTCAATTCAATTCAGTTTATTTGTATAGAGCTAACACACAACAAATGTCATCTAAGGCACTTTACCAAAATCATCATTTCAATTCAATCACACATAGATTCCAATTGAAACTTTAAAAAATTCTTTGTATAAATGAGCATACTGTACTATCAGAGAAAACTCTTTGCTGAACATAATTTGAGATCGGTCTGGAAATCCCTCCACACCGTTAGCATGTCTCCTCCTCTGCTAACCGGCTGGCTAACGTCACGCTGCCGCTAACCTTCAGCTACCTTCAGTTCAGCGTTTTCTTCCTTTTCAGTTTATGGTTGGATAATCTATGCTAACTAGCTGCTGCCTGCTACAGCGAGACAACGCTCTCACCATGCTGGTCCTGTATATGGGAGCACTTTTATAAATACCGACATGGTGTGGGACAGAAACCTGACACTGGTGCATTCATGCTAAGGCGAACACAGTTTTACAGTGTCATAAAATGTGTACATTCTCACGACTTGTATAGAGAGCTGCAGTTGTCTAAATTACCAGAATTCGTTTTAAATGAAACATTCAGGTGGACTGTACATGAGAACTGCATAAACAAAGAATTAATTAATGCAGTATTATTATTATTATTATTGAAGGGACTGAAAAGGAATATAAATTTAAAATCTTAACCACGCGAACAACCTTGAAAGGTCTCCTGGTGTCAGGCTGTGGAATAATTCAAGAGAGGATCTAAAACAAAGTCCAAATATCAGAAAGTTTAAGAAAATGTATAAATATGTGTTGTTAGGAGCACATAATGGATCAGCATGTTCATCACAAATTGAGATGGCGATGAAGAGGAAACCACATATTTGTAGAGGTATAAATGTATATCGGTTTGTTGTGGCTCCTTTGATTTTTGTTTGCTATTGTGAGATGTAATTGAACAAATGAAATAAGTAAAAGTCTTGAAGTCACAGTTCCCTCATGAGACTCTTCCAGACAGCTGCAGTTTTCAGTTGCTGTTTGTTTGCTTGCTGGCCTTTTCTGTGTTAACTTTAATCTTCAACAAAAAACGCTCAACTGGGTTCAGATCAGGTGACTGATTTGAATATTGCAGAATATTCCACTTTAACAAACTCCCAGGTCACTTTGGCTGAGTGTTTTGGGTCCATCTGCATTACATAAACACCAGTGGCCCAAAACTAACATTATTCTTTTAATGCTTTGTTAGGCTGTGTAAAGAAGATCACTTACCTTGGCAAAAATAAATCTGAAAGCAACATGGCACAAAACAGAACATTAAAATGTTTTCCAGAGACGGTGAAATCCTTCACCGGAAACAAGATCCAATTCAAACACACTGGATTCCACACACTTGACCCCAATACACACACACGCACACACACACCAACGACACATTTATAGTATTTCAAAGACTTGACACACTTTCCTTCATTTCCTCAAGCAGCATACAGTGTCCCAATATTCACAATAGCAGTGCATCGGGAACATTTAGCATGTAAATAAAAAAAGACATAAAAAACATTTCATAAATGGAAAAATATGAAAATGATACAATGACGTAAAGTTTTGTGTCTTAAGTACCAAAGGGAACAGTGGTTAGCATAGTTAAATCACAGGTTGATGGCTGCCAGCTGGAATTCTGTTGCCACACGGGTTTTGTTTGGGTGTTCTGGTTTCATGCTTTAGGTCCAAAGCCCCTGCATGCTGGAACTAATGACCGCTCCAGCTTAAATGTGAGTGTGTGTGCAGCCTGGCTACCTGCCCAGGGTGTACTCCAGCCCTTGCCTGTTGACTGCCGGGACAGACTCCAGCCACCCGCAACCCTCAACTGGATTAAGCAAGTGTAGAAAATGAATGAGTGGCGTCTCATTTGCAATGTAAGGCTTGCGGTCAGCTCACACATACATTTGAGCATATTTACATCTCACCACAAAACCCTTTAACTTCCACAATAGAAGGGAAGTCAGTGTAGGAGAAACCGCCATCTTAATTTCAAATGCCACGTCTGAATGTAATCTACAGCTAAATGGATTCCTGTCTGTTAAAGTGACAACAAAGCTAACATTGTGTTGTCCATAGAGCCAGCTAATCCCATAAGGCACAGTTTATTTCCCTTAATTCATAAAAGGTGAGGAAGATCAAAGTCTCCCTTGAGTCACCTCCAGCAGACACAACTCTTTCCTTGCTGCTCGATCCAGCACAATATTTTTTTCCATTTTTTTCTCTTTTCAGCTCACATTTGTAAATTTACCAAGGTGAGATGGGAAGCAGAGTCCAACCAGGATAAAAATAAGATGCATTATGATGCTTTAAGAAGGAGCAACAGAGAGTCAGGACATTATTTACAAAAGATTTTTAAGTCCCATAAATAATCAGAAGCATCAATGTAGAGCGCAGCATCACTCTGGTCTCATTCTTCGGCTGCTGTCTCGTAAATTCAGATTTTACTGATTAATACACTCAATATGTTTAAATTCCTCAACACTTCAAGTAACCTTCACTAGTTGCCTGTCTAAGCTCTCAACTATTAAGGTTTAATAAGAGACAAACTAATAGCTGAAAAGTCAAAGAACGATTTGAATCTCAAAACATCTAATTTTACCTGTGGTTTCTTCAAATAAAGAGCTTTTAAAGATCCAAAACTACCTGAACTCCAGAAAACATTTTGATTGAGCCTTGCCTGCTGGCCTTTTAGAAAGAAATTATTTTATTGTTAAAGCTGAAAGGATCAGTTTAAGGTCGAGAAGTCCAGAGCTTTATGTAGGTACAGGTGCCTCAGACATCAGCCTGACCCAACCTTAAGATCCAAAACAAGTTGGACATTTTTAAGAAAACCCATAACAAGCTGGATCCCAACTAGAGGTTACACTAGACTTCTTTTATTTTCTGACATTTTGACAGATGTGGTCAAAAACAATCTTGGCTTAGTTATGATCTGTCAAAGTGATGGATGGCCTGCCTTCAGATTTTTTCATCACCGTTTAAAAGAAATTTGATAGCTTAAATAATTAGCTTTCTTATATTAAGCAGGCTGCGACAGACTGGCGACCTGTCCAGGGTGACCCCGCCTCTCGCCCGGAACGTTAGCTGGAGATAGACACCGGCACCTCCCTACCCCATTAGGGACAAGGGTGTAAGAAAATGGATGGATGGATGGATGGATATTAAGCAGGTAGAAGGTGTACCAATAAAAATAATAATTTTTGCACATGTTGAAAATGTTGTTGGCTTTTATTTTCTACCTATTCAACCAATATCAGAGGACAAGAACTGGGGCAGTAGAAATGGGTTCATAGTATAACAGACTAGGGCTCACAATAAAAAAAGTTCATATTAGTTGATATTGCTGTATATGAACAAATCACAATTTATGTCAAACTGGTACTACAAAGATTTGAAGGCATCAGAATGTCAGTTTTGCAGTCAGCAGGAAGCAAACTAAAGTGCAGGGCATTCTGGGTAAAAATGATCAGAGATGCAGCAATCTGGTGTTCGGGGGAGAAATGACTCGTGATCTTTTGTCAAAACAAAAGACAAATCCTACAATCACTAAAATCCGGCGCCACTCCATTTTTGTTTACATTTTGTGAAAAAGGAAGTTGTGTTTTTTATGTTTCCTTCAGTGGCCACTCAGAGGAGGGGGACAGGTTTTTCAAAGTGTTTGGTTGATTTGACTCAGTGCAGTGTGAAAGAGAACCACAGCAACTGAAAATGAAACAAATGTCGTAACTTTGGTCCCCAGCCTACCAGACTATCAGATGTGACAACAATCTTAATGTGAAAATCATACGTTGGAACTCATCAAACTTGACTTAACGCTTAAGTGTGGCATTGAATTTAGCTGTCCAAAACATAACAGTGTTCACGCAAGTTTGTGGTAGTGACTTGCTAAATGCAAAAATGCTAAAAGGAATAACTTGCTTACATTAGTGTGCATTTTTGCAAGTATGGCCACACCTAAATTGTTTGAACAACAGACACATGAAACACACAAGATGTAGGGATAGGGCCCCAAACAAAGGAGGTGAAGTTTGACCATGATGTCCATAAAGGACTCTATTGAAATGTGAGTTAACCCTTGACCTGTGAGCCGTGTTAAAATCTACCTGGCAGGAGGTCTGCTGTCGGGTTTGGCCAGTTGAAGGTCTTGATCAACTGCCAGTCGAAGTCGTCCTCTTGACCCTGGCGGTATTCACATAACCCAGAGTCCGAGTCCTCGTCGAAGGTGCAGCCAGCTGCAGAGGGAAGCACACAAAACATATTTATTTCAGTTCAAGATGAAAAAGCCAAAAAAGTGCTGTAATAATCATTTCTCTGTGGCCCTGGGTGGTTTCATGCACTGAGGCTATAGTCCTGGGTTTGGGTCTCGGGTCATTTGCTTCATGTCTTCCTTTTCTCTCTCCCCCCTATTTTCCTTGTAGGTACTGTTCAATTAAGGCCAAACATAACTTTAAAAAGAAGAAGTAAGGTCTTATTTGCTTGACACTGTCAAGAGAAAACTGAAGAACTTTTACATCACCACAATTACACCTTAACACATCAGTTCCCAGAGAACCTTCCCCACCCTAAGCTACATTACAGTTAAAAGTTAGTGCGTGGTCAGGACACACTGCCTCTACTCATCTCTTTCTTTAAAATCCACTGCCATTTGGTACAGCACGCCCTGTGGTGGGAAAAATGACACAGCAGCCATGGAACATGACTCTAATAACCAGAAATAATGGGTTGAAGCGAAAGAGGGTTTCCAGCTGATGGAGGACAACAGCAGGCCGGCTCTCAACCCATTATCGCACAAACGACGAGGTTTTAAAGCCACCTGCCACCAGGTGGAGGAGTAAAACTCTATTTTCTGCTTTAATTAGTCAAAGTACTGTTGCACTCTTGAGAAAATATCACGAGAGCCAGTCTGTGACCGTTTGCAGGTAAGACTGGTGTGGCTTCATTTTGTTCCACTGCATGCTCCTTTGAACCTAGGTTTGAAAAGGTTTTCTTCTTCTTCTGTGGTTTTTAGCTGACCTGATTCTTTTATTGTTCAAATCTTAAGAAAACGATTCAATCATGATTTCAGGATTTTGCTCAACTGATGCACATAACACACAAGAACTAGAAATTTGCTGAAAAGGCTGTAAATGAATCGCTCAATTTATACGCTATCAAGATAGTCCAAATTAAAAAAATTTTTGACTATTGATTATATTTAATGGCAACCCAAATTGGAGCAATTTCACATATTTCAGATACTATTAGTAAAAGTTCTGCTACATAACTACTCAAGAAATTCTAAGTGGACAGCGCTGCTAGCAGGTCAATGCTAGGAGTGGCGGCGCCAACTGAACTTAGCATCCATCGCATGTGGTGGCAACACCAGTGAGCCAGTAGAAAAGACAGACATCACCCAGTCGGCTGGATATAAATTTGCACTTACCTATGACCAAAGCAAAAAACTAGCTAGCTTGTTAGGCTATATCCTTAGGACTTGGTTGTTTTGAATTGCTTCAGTGTTTTGATTATTTCATTCTAGGTCAATTGTTATTGTGTTCCTTAGTTCCTTATATTGATTACATCAGCCTTGTTTCTATTTTACTTTAGTTCAGTCCTTCCTCAATGATTCTAGTTTTTTATGTTTATTTATTCCTTGTGTCTAGTTAAAGATTCATTTTCCTAGCTCCCCTGCTCTCCCTCACCCATCGTGTCATTTCTCTCTCTCTTTCTTCCCTCTCACAATCAATGTTTTAATCAATCAGCCTGGTCTATTGTTCCAGCATTCCAACTCCCAGTATTTATTCACCTCTCTGATATTCATATCGGTTACTTTTCTCAGCATTTGGATCAAATTCCACCACCAATCATGGTGGCCAATATTAGCTGCTAGTTACCAGTAACTGAAACTGCCTCAAGTCACTGAACACAATGAAGATGTCGGCAAATTTCCATGTGATAAAAAAAAAAATTAACAAAATACAATATGAGATTAAATAGTCATCCCATGTCAAAATTTCAGACCTGACATTAACATATTTATAGGACCAAATCATTTTTTTATGATTTTAAGACATTTTTAAGGACTTAATTTTAGAAACATGAATTTAGAACTTTTTAAAAACATTCTGTACTGAGTTGCATTGTCTAAGTTATGCATACACTGGATCTCTGGTTTCCCTGGTAGTTCGAGACAGTCTCAAGAATACATAAAATAGCTGAAGGAGTTTTATTAAAGCTATCGCAGTGATAAATGACACTGCAATAGCTAGTCATTTAGCAACAATAAATAACATTAAACGTTATTTATTGTTGCTAAATAATGTTGCAATATGCAGTATGTGGTATTTTTACTCAAGGTCGTCATATCTTCAGAATCTCTAATCAGACAACAGCAAAGTCCAGTGGTGAGATTTAGCAGTTATCACCACTAGATGTGAGTGAATTCAAAACTTTTAATGAGCAGCTTAACGTTACACTACAGCTTCTATATTCTAGGGAAGAATATAGAAGCTGTAATTCAAAATCCATTAGCTTTGAAAGCCTTCTAAAATTAGAAACCAACAACATTCCTTGCTGAATACTTTTCAGTCTGACTCCAGGTAGAAAGTGTCACTGGCCAGTTCTGTGAGCAGGACTGATTTAGATTTAGGGGAATTGCTCATTTATAAAACATCCCCAGTTCAGCCTGTCACTAAGGCGCTCAGCAGACCGCTGCTCAGTCTGACCCTGGTTTACAGCGCGGTCCTAGTGGTCAGTCTGCCTGCAGTCCCAGGACCCTCTTCAGCAGCATGTTCTATTAGAACTTGACAGCAGATAAAGAGCAAGCAGATTTCATGCCAGTTTCTGCTTAATATTCTAACATGTGGTCTGGTTCCCCATGTGCTGCTCTTTGGTTGTGTCTATGTTAGACTTCTTCTTCTGTTTCCTCGACTAATAATCCATGCAGTCAGAGCGCCGCAATACAACACTCGGACTTCTAACAACCACTTTTGACACCGACCCCGGCCCCTCTCCCGTTCGCCTGCAGCCAAAGCAAGTGTTTCCGGCTGTAAGCAGATCAGAGTTCTAATTGCCCTCCCGCGTGACAGTTGCTTGTTGGGATGTGTAGCAGCATATCTGAGGAGGAAAGGGTCGAGTGGCAGAGCGCGGCCGGCGGTGGAGGACTGCTTTTCATCACCAGCCCTCCAGCAGCTCCGTGAAGAAATGTCTCCATCAGACACGTTCCACTGATTCCCCTCATTAAGGTTCATCCTTCCAAGCCTTCTTTGCTCTTAGCACAACACTTCCTCTCGGCGCACAAATGAGCTTCCCTGGCAGCGAAAGGTGCAAACCCATGTAATTAGAAAAGCCGCGTAGATCCGTCTGAATTTGAATTGGTGTGTGTGGGTGCGTGTGGGTGTGTGTGTGTGTGTAGTAATGGAGTGGGATGTTTAAATTTGTGTGTGTGCTGTTGTGATGTTTACTTAAAGCTGACTGATGCTGGTATGAACCTGTCCATGTCTCACAGGCTTAAGCTCAAGGTTTTCAAACAGCACTTTTGCATTCAGTGGTTTTAAATTGGTATAAATTAGCTTTGGTGTTGGCGATAGTCCTCAACTTCACCATTCAGAAAGTTTGTAGATAATTTCTGATCTCTAGTTTTAGCAAAGCTATCATTCAACCTTGGTGATCAAAGCAAATTCCAATATCTCTTCAAGAATTTTCAAGTAATGTATCTACGCTGGAACCCCGGTACTCACAGAGGGTCAGGATGCTATGCACTAAAATCTGTAATACTAATGCATATAACTGCCAGTTTTAGTGGTTCAAACACCAAATAAATCTCAATATGCTTAGATATGGACAACTCTCGGCACTACAGCAGATGCTAACATCCACGGTCTTCCGTATCTCTGCTCTTGGGGGGAAAAGCCAATCGACGGGAAGCAAAACGATGCTTCCAGCTCTAAGGATAAATTCCAATCCTGTTTAGTCCGCTTTAATCCAACTCTACTTTGTTTGTCAAGAAAGTCTGGTTCGTTTGGGGATGTGTGAACGTGTAACCTATCTCTGATGTGGACTAAAAAAGTAATCTCCAGTCCGCCTGCAAACCAACGTCTGGGTTTGGATGAAGTGAACTCTGGTGAAGTTCGAATGCAGTGTGAATGCCAAGCAGATCCGAAACCACTTCAAAAGTAGGAAGTGGACTATACCACAGGGCATTCTGGGTAAAAGCAACCAAAACAAACGTGTGAGTTTAGAGCTAGCGCTAGAGAAATTAAACTTTGCACTGATTGGCAGCATGGCCTTCTGTCTTCTTTAAAACAAGACAAATACTAACTAAAAGGAGGAATCGCATCAGCCCATCTGAGCTGAGACATTGTTTGGTTACTGGCTTTGGTCCTCTGTCTCTGTAATGGTTCTGTTCTTTTAAAGTGTTTTATTAATTTGCTTTTGTGTCAAATGAAAATGAAAAGTTTGATCAAAATATTAAAAGTAACAATGCCTGCTTTGATAGCAGAAAAAAATCCATAAACTTAGGCAAGTGTAGAGCTTCTCATAAGAACACTAAATGCAAAAAATATTTATTAACATACAAAACATGCCAGGTTAAGCAGAAATATGAAGCTACAGAGGATAATGAATGAAGAGCCTTTTAGAGGCTAAGAGGGCCAGCTGTTCTTTGGGAGCCGTGCCACTAGAGCCAGCTTTCTGAAAATAACTTCCCATCACTGACATTGTGTCTGGGTATTCCTGCTTCCAAGCTGCATTTTGTTTCAAGTATATATATTCATAAATAACCTATGAACGGGCAAACCTTCTATGTTTCAAAGACAAATCCATGATAAGAGAGTGGTCAACATACGGGCATCTACAGGACTGGTACTTTAGCAACCCCAATAATGTAAGAAAGCTAGTGGGCAATTATTCAGTTAGAGAAGGTAGATTCACTGAGCCATGGATTAATATACGTACGTTTATTTGTCTATGGTCATGTTTTTAAGAATGAGTCGAGGAATAACGTCTGTTTTTATGGGTAGGAAGTAATTCCACATCGAGGTGTTTCTGAAGAAATCTCTGGCCCTCATCTACTTTCGTTCTAAATTCTTAAATGGTTCCTCCTTCTGATTTTATGGAAATCAGAATTCTATATCCTGCTTCACAATAATCCATCCTTCAAAGTATTCAAGTACAGGCTGAGTTTGCCAGGAGAGGCCCTGGAAGGAGAGCGATGATAAACGTACTAACTGGCATCAAGTTCTCGCATTGGAGTCCAACTCGGATCACCTCCACGCCGCACATGCCAGTAACCCACACAGGCAGTCGCATCGTAAATACGCAGTGATGAAGTGGGCAGAGAACACAAGCCTCTTATACGGCATTTATCTTGGAGAGGGAGAAATAAATTAGAGGGGCGGACCAGGAGCTGTGGGCTGGCTGAAGAGCTCTTAAACACAAGAAGCAGAGGCGAGAGCCGAGCCAAAGAGGGCGTGGATAATGAGGACAAATCACACGTAGCGCAGAGCATGTAAGACAAAAGGGATTTCTCAGAGAACAAGATTTTTTTTTCCTTCTTCCCTCTAGAGCTGCACTGTATGAAAACACTGAGGACTGATCAAAGGAGACCAGACTGTAGATGGGGTGTGATTTATCAGATCGCTGTAGTATCGTTCTCAGAGGTCTTAAATCCTCCACCCGTAAAAAAGGACTCTCACTGACGATTATTCTTACGAGGATGACAGCGATTACACGGCGTCTCGCAGAGACGGACGGTCGACTGGCACGGGCGGATGTCAGTCTCAAGGACAAACTTCCTCTGCTTGTTTGGAGAGAACCAAGTGGGAAAGCTCCTGCTTCCTCTCGTGACCCATCGTCTCATTGCTCATCCAGGAGAACCATTCGTTTTCTCCATTAGCTGTCCTCCAAAGAGCAGAGATGAGGCGGACTGTAGATGTTAGCTCCTGTGGTGGTGACAAAACAGCTTCCACTATGCGAATGAATGCATGGTATATTTGGTGTTTGAGTTTTTAAAATAGCCAGTTATAGGTGCTTTTAGAGGGGAGTCTCAACTATTCCCAGACTTAAGCTGGGAATGACTCCTACAAATACCAGAGCATTTTCATAAAACAAAACGTACATCATATTTTCAGCAGGTCTCTCATCTCCACCAGCAGCTATAAAACATTAGCTAAACACACTTTATGAGAGTAGGATTTACAAATGGCAACAGCAGATATTCAAAGGCAGGAAAGGTATGATCCAGAAATTATGTTTCCAAGCAATGTGAAAAAGTAATATTCTGGATCATCAGTGGCTTTTCAGGCCACAGTTTGTCTCAACTGAAACGCAGAGAACTGGTACTTGATGGAGTTAAGGTAGTGTAGTGGGAAAGGCCCCTAAAGGTGGAGAGTTGGCAGAGACACTCCAAACACCTGAAGGCGTGCCTGCAGTGACAGATGATTCTACAAAGTATAGCTAGCTCCCCCAAGACATCATACTTCTTACATCTAATTACTCTGCCGCCATCTTGGTAGTACAGAAGCAGGTTTCCACTTCATGGATCACAGGCAAGAGAACCGCAGTGGTTGGATATGGTTGGACTCAATCAGGATGTAAAAACAAAAGTGCTAAAATAGTAAAGAGAAGTTTTCATTACATCAAGGTAAACAAACCGTGCTATTAACCATTGAGTGCCAATGAGTATAGCTGGTTAATATCCAGAGGAAACACAAGTCATTTAATACGACATGGATGTGATCACTTTATTAGAGGTAAAGATGTTTTAGAATTTTTATTAAAATTCGCTTTGTAGGCAAATCTGGAGACTCATATCAGATCCATTTGCACAAACTATGAAATGTACCTATAAAATGTAAATATGCGAATATGAATTTCTTCTTGCTGGCACTTGAACAAAGAATAAAAAAATGCTGCTGTACTTCAGTACATACTATCACTGCTTATGTAAGCACATTAACAATCACACATCGTAAATAAAACAGTACTTGTTTAAATTTACATTCCAGTTTACTATTATGAGTCACATAGCAGGTAGCAGAAAAAGAGGCTGTAGATTTTCTCATTGATACTCAGGATTTCATCGTGTTATTAATAATTTCTTTAGTCATTTCTAGCATTTTATTTAAAATATGCGCAATAGAAAGAGCCTTTTGGGACATGAATCAACTTTATGGACTTAAAATGTAGCCACACGTCGTCACTTATCATCACAACGATCACAACGTCATCCTCAATGTATGGCTGTTAGCAAACATGAATGATTTGATTATTTTCATATGGTGTGCCATTGAACTGGTTCTCCCAAACAATGCTGATCGCAACGCTGCTCCCATGCAACACTGTTTGTCGCTAGCCTATCAAGATGGAGCTTTTCCCGCTTAACGTACTTCCGGTCCAGGCTTGGTGGAACGATCTGCAGGATTGGTGGGATTGCAAGTGTATCATTTTCCATCCACTTTACAAACATGTGATTTACTTACCCAAAAATTAAACAAAATACATTGAACTTTAAGAAAGGAACTTAACAAAATGTGAACGTGTTCAAGAGATTTTAAGCGGTATGCATTTGAAAACTCAAACATGAACAAAATGGATTCTCCTGTCGTATTGATAAAGCAGCCCTTTCTGTTAAGCCGCCGTCCCCATCGCAGTGAAGCAGAGTTCCTCAGGCGAAGCAGCCCGCATTGAGTAACGAGCGGCGCTCCTTTAATCTCCTCCCGGCCCTCAGATAAAGCTGCTCTGTTGGGACAGAGGAGCCTGGATGTTCTGCCGCTTCTCTAGTTTGGCCTGAGATAAAGCTCTGCCGCTGCGTGATTTGCATGAAAGTACGAGGAAGCAATGCATCAGACCTGACAGGTTTACCTACAGAGGTGGGGAACGGGGGGGTCGAGTCGGGAGTGTATGGAGAGGGAGGGCCGGAGGTGGGAAAAGAGCGACACAGTCCAGCAGCTCATCAATACCGAGCCAGCAGGGGAGTCTTCTCCAACACCACTTCTTCATGGACCATTAAAAACAGCCGCTGCACTTTCAGAGAGCTTAGGACTGAGGAGAGCAGCAAATGGAGTTTGATACTTTAGTAAACAAAAGCAGGACTCTTTTTTTTTTTTTCTTTTTTTTCACCAACACAACACAAACAATGCACACACTAATGTCTCCAGATACGATCTTTTACTTTCTGATTTTTTTTTTTAGAACATCATACTGCTCAGGCACAATGTTTCTAAAGGTTATGAATAATTTATGAGCAAAAAAAAACAACCAATGTTCGGTACATTAAGGGTTTGCTGTTGACTTTAATTATGAACAAATAAAACTATGTAGACTGCATTTCCAATTCCCACAAACCCCCAGCGAGCACAATATCTTCATCTTTAAAGCAGTTCTGGCCTTTCTTAATCATAAATTATTTATTTAATTCCTCTTTATGTCGGGATTTTCTCCCTTTGCACCAAACCGCCAGCAAGTTTTCATCAGCTTCACAAAGGCAACAAGCAAAACAAAGAACGCTCTCATTAACCCCATGTCCACAATGTTACGTTTAGCCAAAAAACTTCATGTTTCCTTCTTAATACATATATGATTAGTGTATGGATGAGAACACATGAAAAGGCTTAAAATGATGTTTTCTTTCACTGCAGCAGCATAGTATTACAAATGAGAAAAAGTAGAAAAATCCAACTGTCCAATTAAATATCCCGAACTAAAACGTTCATGTGAATAAATTATTGTTTTAAACAAAATAACCAGCACCACAATTATCTGTACTGTATCAATTTATATAACATAAGCATAACAAATATTTTTTATGTACTCTGGTAACCATTAATCTGCAATACATAACTTGTATTAACAAGACAAAACAGCATTTCACGTTTTGTCTTAAGTCCACATTGACCGTGTTTCAAAAATACTCATATTTATAACTTACCAAAATTATTACAGAGAAAAAAAATCTACATTTGACAAAAACAAAAATAATAAAAAAAAGTCTCTCAGACAACTGAAATCAGGGAGCCTGTTACATCATCATAACATTTGAATTTTGTTGAATTGTTTGTTTTGATGAAGTAAGCTTTCTGGCACCCCAGACGGGTTTATTAATGCAAAGGATGAATATTTCTAAAAGTTCCTCCTGCCCACGCCGTCTGGCTGCAGCCTGCTGGGTTCAGACCCACAGCATTACCCAGAAGTCACTGAGGACTCAGAGAAGCAAATGGGGTTGAAAAAATAAAATAAAATTTCGTCTAACCGCATGCTGCACTTTTCCCGCCTGCCTTGGGAGCAGGCAGAGAGATTGGCACTGCAGGGCATACACTGCAGTGTGAAATTGTTTCATGACCGGTTCCCAATAGTTTCAGTGGCCCTGTGGTTCAGGCCTACCAAGGCCCCTAATTTCCAATACAGTAACGCTGGGCGGTCTCTCCTTATTGGCCAGATGCTAATTGATGACTTGCTGGTCTGGGAGGGAAACACCAGATATTCAGTTGTGTTGCTCCAAGTGTTGCTGGAGAGATCTGAGAACTGATGTCTGTTTGAATGGGAAGCACAACTCTAAGTCTAACTAAATACTCTGAAATTGGATGTTTTAAAACTGAAGAAGAAAATGTTACACTTCCACAAAAAAATAGCTCTTGTTTTTGTTGAGAAAACACTTCACAAGAAAAAAAAAATTAGGAGTAAAACAGCCGATGTAAAATAATAATAAAGAAAATGAAACTGACTAAAACAATAGGTTGAAAATTTTGGTCAAACATGCGAAAATAAACTGTAACAAACCTTTAAGTGTTTTTAGCGTCTCAAGTATTAATGGATTTCAGCTATTTGTGGATGGTTGTGGTTCCTAACCCTAACACTAGGGGTCCTCTCACTGGATAGTTAAAAACTCGTACGCATTCTCGTCCACGTTCTTGTTATTTTTGACTTTAGAAAGAACTACAGACGTTCATCTCTGCCCTCCCTACGTGTCCAAACTGAAGCCGTGTAGAAATTCTCCGACGTGAATTTATTTATGAGTCACAAAGCAGCCGGGTTTACAGTCGACTCTCATTCCTCATTTAATCTCTCCAGAGACTTGTCCATTACGGAGCTCAATCTCCAGCTATCTGAGGCTTTACCCTGAAACCTATCAGAACCGCTTAGTCTGCTTATGCCATTGTTCAACATGTCACAAGGAGAGAGGTGCATGAATGGAGGTTGATGAATTTAAAAAAAAGAAAAGAAAAAAAGGCCAGGTCCGACGAGTCTCAAATTGCCCAAATTAAGAAGACAATAGGCTTTCAAACGCACCTACAGTACATTACCGTCCACAGCCTCCTCATTCACATTCACACAGAAACACATTTTCACATCCAGCTACTGTTACGTATGAAAGTTTCATTTGAGATGCTGGAGGAAACATTTTCCCCTTCATGTAAAAAGCTTCTTTAAGTGATTCTGTCAGGCCTCTCTCTTCACCAGACAACAGGAGTGACCTAAATGCTTCATTTCAAAGCTGCATGTTCCTTTGTGCTGGTTCTGATACACATTAATGTTGAAATGACTGCCATCTATATGCCCAGATCTGTCCATTAGAGGCAACATTGGTGTGAATGGGTTATAAACCTGTGGTAATTTCAGCGGCAGCGCCTCCACCAGCAGTCGAGCAAACTTAATGACAGACGCTCCAAAAATAGCTTCCATACAGCCACTGCATGCTGCTGCTGTGCTTATGCTAATGACACACGCAGATTTATGCATGATTGCATGATGTTGCAAAAAAAATAAATAAAAAATACTCGACTGCTTTGATGTTGATTTCCATACAATTAAATTGTAGCAATAAACGCCTCGGTCCCAGCGCCCACAGCCACGTGGAATGACAGATGCAGAATATGTGAGGAATATTATTCAGCGGATGGTTTCTTTTATGATTTGTTTCTACGTACTGTACGCAAAAACGAACGAACCAGAGAGGGAAAGCTTGTTCAGCGTGCAGAGCGATGGAATGCAGAGAATCAAAGGGACGGTTTGGAGTTCCCTCTGCTCTCCTCAGATGCGGCGTCCCCCCGCATCACAGAGGCAGGGCTGCCACTGAATGCTTCTTCTGCTGTTACACTGCAGAGAGGCTCACAGTCAGACTGTAGAGTTCAGATCCCCCCCACAACAAGCTATCTGCCACATCAGATACCAGCACAGAAGGAAACTCTGAACATGTTGCTGCATTCTGCTTTGACCAAGAATTTTACCATTTGTTTTTTGACTATTGAAGTTCCATTTCCTCTGGGATAAGTTTCCAACAGCAAAATAAAAACTCCTAAGTAATTCAGGCTACGTTCAGGCAGCAGGTCTTCATGCTTAATCGGAATCGGAATCTTTTTTTTAATGTTTTTTGTGTGCATGGTCGTTCATATTCCTAATTAAATGCGTCCACAATCACTTCTGTGTGAACGGTTTCTGACCCCGGAGAAGAAGAATGAAGGCATTCATTCTTCAGCAGCACACCGTCAAACAAACCACAGCAGGTTTTGGGAAATGACTTTAGAAAAGTTCTCAAAACAGATGGGGATGAAATGACAAACTGCAAAATCACAAAGTAGCAAATGAGCCAAATGCAAAGTCTTGGATATTATATCATCATTTATTTTTTTTTAAAAAGACTTTTCCCTATAATTTGTTTGACTCAGAGATCTTTGTTTGGGGCAGAACGGAGATTCCTGGGGAAAAAGGATTTAGATTTTGGTTCAAATGGTTTAGAACTTAGGACATTGGAAGACAAGGAAGTCTCAGCTGAACATGGAGGTGCACTCTCACTTTCCACTTTCGTTACAGATCAATGCATGATGACCTTTCAAAGTGGGGGCTGGATAAGCCACAGCTGCAACTAATGACCATCTCAATTAGCATTGATTCCATTATTCCATGCATTACCATGGAATAGTAATACATGGACTTTGCTCTGCAGAGTTCATTAGCAGAAAAACTTCTTATTTAAGCAACTCTTTGCATTAATAGTTCTGGCCTGGAGCGACTAATGTTTATAACAGAAACAAGTTTCACGACCGCTGGCAGCTTCCACTGAACCAGCTGCAGACTTTTAGAGCTGCTTGATGAATTTGCCACTTTTAGCCCTGATGGTCAAAGAAACCTTCCAGTCTATGAAGGAAGGCCAGGCTCACCTATTTCCACTTTATTAAGTGCTACAATTTAACTACTTGCAAATGAATTTTGTGTACCAGGTTAAGGATTATGGGTAGGTTTACGTTAGTGGTGTATAAGTCCTCTCTCCCTGATTAGGCTGAAGTTCAGACCACATCAACTTCTGTTGATTCAAGAAACAAAGAAATATCTCAAACCAACTGACCTTGGAAGGCTTTGGGTTGAGGACTGGAGCAGCCATGTGAATATCTGTGACAGGAAATAAGCTCAGGGTGGCACGGCCTTTAAACAGTCCATACAACTGGATGCTTGGTGAAACAAAGGAAATTGCAATTTAGGACTTGCTCTATCTTGACAGTGTGAGGTTTCTAATAAAAGGATACAGAAATATTGGATGCCTCTCCATCTAAAAACATTCCAGCAGTGGGTGAGAGATATTATTGGATTTGTTAGTTCCAATCATCAGCACTACTACAGGAAGTTGGTTGAAATGACATAGAGGTTTAACGGTGGCAGGTCGACTTCAACGCCCCGTGCTGCTTTGCTCCTCTTCAAAAGACATACTGAGAGAGAACGAGGAAGGCTTTTTTTGTTAGTTCTCAGTCTGAAGAGGCTAATGACAGCGCTGGTCAAAGGCACTTCCAGGCTTTGACAAGAGAACTGGGAGAGTCAGGTATCAAAGTATATTTTTGTGAGAAATCAAGTCAGAGCTGAAGTGAACAACATTTAAAAAGTTCTTCACATGTTGGCCAAACAATTAGTTTTTACAAGCAAATAGATGATAAAACTTTATTTAGCTCTTAGGAGTCATTTTAAAGGTTAGTAGGAGTTTCCGTAGAAACCCCCACTAGTTCATAAATCACAGACTACTTATTGTTAAACATGTGGTTATGCTTTTTTTTTTGTTTGTTTTAATTTGTCATGCAATTAATTGATTAATTGCAACATGCTTCCTCAGCAGCTGCCACATTTAATGTACGGAGCACCTAGAGAGTCAAAAAGTTACGAAAACAAAAACATGTTACTACAGTAATGTGAAGAAACAATCAAAAGAAAAAAATAAATAAATAAAACCGGCAAGCACTCCTTAACATTCAAACAAAATACTCAAGTCGCATAAGCGGGGGCTGTGACCATGGCGATGAGAGGCCCTTTCTGAGACAGATAAGTCCTCTTTAGAGACGTTCCCCAGTCTTCTGCTGCGACTTAATTAGAACACACAGCTCCACTCTCACTCCAACAAGGAGAGAAGAGACGGCTTTGATTTGGAGACCCTGTGGAACGCTCCATCCTCTCCTTCCGGTGGAATCATTTACGCCCGACTCTAAGCAGTTTTGTCATCTTCCGCTCTAGCTTTTGACTCCTTTTTGTTCTCCTGCTTCCTTACCAGAACCCCCACAACTCCCCCCCCAAATAAAAACCCACAGTGTTTAGCTGAGGATCCGCTGAGCATCTGTCTGATTAGAAGGAGAAGGTTATAACACCCGGCAGCACATTTCAGAATGCAAGAAACGTAAAAAAGAAAATGGTCTTCAGTAACAGGAGGATTAACACAACATTATGAGGGGCTCTCCTTCTACAAGCTTGTACATTTCAATGAGCTCTTGAATTAAGAAGCTTAGTCATGAAAGTGTCGTCTATTATTATTATGATTACAAAGTAACTAATGAAGCATCTGTAAAATATCCAGATGTCTAAAATGCACACTTAGTTGCTCTTCAGTGTTTTCGGTAAGCTTTTTTACTTGCTTAATTCGGCCAAATTTACATATTGTGTGTAGTTATAAGACTGTAAAAGAACATTTTACTACCACCCTGTTATCATTACTGGGCACGCAAAGTATGAAATTTCCATATTTGTGCTTTTTATCACTACTCAGTCGGTGCATAATCATAAAAAGCTGTTGAGGTGAGATGGAACAAATGTTTATTCAAGATGATATTAGAGAGGATGGAGGGTTAGCTTAAAGAGATATGTATATAAATAAATCATCAGATTCATGGAATTGTTTAAAAAGAAAGACCTATTTACTTTTTATTAGCTAAAATTAGCAGATACATACTAGAAGTCACATCAAACAAATAAAAGTCATATCAAAGAGAAGAGCATCATAAAGTATTTATACGATTGTAAATTTAAAAAAAGTGGCCATGTAGGAGCAAATTTCTGCCAAAAAAAAACTGAATTTATATATTAATTTCACATATTTTCAAGAAAAAAACTCTCCCTGATGTTGACAAGTCGTAAATTTGAAAGAAAAATAAATGTAAAGCATAAATTTACAGTATCAAAACTGAGAAACAAAAAAGTTGGTAATGTCCTTATATTATGAAGTCAGACATTTGTTACAAAAAATGCCAGAAGTTCTCTAAGACTGAAGTGGTGAATTTATTAGATATACATCTGGATGTCATTCGAAGCGCATCGGGGAACCCCACAGCTCATTTCCTGTTTCAGAACAACATCTACCGGCTAACGGCTCGCTATGAGCGCCTAAAATGGGATCTGGAAAACAGAGACCGTGAGAAAGAAGTTGCGACGAGGTTGCATCAAGTTTAGACCTGGGAGCATCGTAGCCCACGTTCTGATGAATGAAGAGAAAAACCCGAATCAACCACTTACACTTCGGGAAATATCCAGATATGCAGCTTATAAATGTATCACCTCAGAATTAGAAGATTTCTAGAAGTTTGTTTCAAATAAATTCATGATCTCTGAAAGATTTATTTTTTTGTTTTTTAACAAATGTTTACTAAATTTTTGTTTACATTTTGCAAAAAAAAAGGAAGTTGCGCTTCATGTCTTTTTCAGAGGTTTTTGTGTTGTTTATTTCAGTGGTTCTTTGTGCAGCGCCACCACAGGCAAGGAGGGGAACACGTTTTCTAAAAAGTTTCGGTTTTTTTGACACAGTGCAGTGCACACCAAAACTGGAAATGGACTAGGTTTTACAACTTCAATCAAACCAAGTCTACCGGACTGCTAGGTGCAAATAAACCCTTAAAGGGTAGAAGATTTCTCAAACATGCGTGAAAGGAACAAGGCAACACTCCAGGTTTGTTTTTGATGAGAGAATAACATTATAACATGATGGAAAACTAAAACAAAAGTCAGTTTTAAATAATACTACCCCTTTAAAGTTTTTTTCTGACCTTCATAATGTTCATCAGAAAAAGCACCACAGACTGATACGTGGTTGTGTTTGTTATGTTTGTTTATTTTTTCTGAATAATCAACCACTATCCAGGCTGCCAGATGGAGAATGTCTCCCAGCGGCTCTGCTTTACCACTCAGATAATTTTTACAACCTGAGGCCAGCAGGACCTGCCCCCTCCGTGGATTATAACCTCCTTCATAAGGCGGTATAAGCTGATTATTAGGTGCTTAGACGTGATTACACCGATGTACAGATCTGATGTGCGGACCTTTAAGGTCACCGGGGAAGACTTTTAAGACTTCTGAGCAAAGGTGAAGAATTACAAGCGCTGGGAATTGACATTAATTGCAGTGAATGTGCTGACCGCCAACATGGACATCTGGGCTGAGTTAGAAGGCAACTGGGACTCTGGAAAAGGTTAACTACAGCCTCAGTGAGAGTTTGCATATATCTCTGTGTATGAACAACAACGCTGGCTTGTACAAAAGCTCATGTGTCCATCTACTGAGCACTGAGCAAGGAATGAAGGCTCACGATGTAGTAATATCAATTTAAAGGGGCAGTATTATTTAAAATCTACTTTTTAAAGCTTTGCATCATGTTACATTGTTATTCCCTCAACAAAAACGGATCTGGAGTGTTCCCTTCATTCTTTCATACATGTTTGAGAAAACCTTTAATCTCCGTGGCAACCATTCAGCTGTGCAAAACACCTAGATAGACTTAGCCCCACCTTTGAGACACAGCTCCTTCTCTGAGCTGCAGTTTTCAAGCTTCCACCTCAGCCCTCCTCCGCTCAGCTCCTTCAGACTAGCCAGCAGCAATTAGCAAACACCTGGTGGAACTGTACATCTGTTGAGCTCATTATAGGAGCTACTTCTCAGAGTAATGCTGATGAAAATGCTTGTTAAGAGTTAATAGAGGAGCCATGTTGTGATGACTTCCTGAAGGCGGAAAGAGCAGGGGTTTTTAAAGAGACAGAGGACCAATTTCAAGACGTAAAATTTTGATGTATAATTCCGTTTAAGTCATATTTGATATATATAGCATTTTTATAACAACTGAAGGTAACACAGTTACTTGATTGTGCTATAAACTGTGTCTGGAAAACACAGAATACCGCCCCTTTACGCCCTAATTGGGATAATATTCCAAAGCCATCACTCAGACCAGAACCCTAAACTGACCTGACAGCACAACGTCATTTAATATTCACACTCTCAAACAGCTGACATTATTTTACAGGAGGCAGCATTCTGGCCTGCTAGCAGCACAAGCTCATCAATTTGTTCGTCAGTTAGAGCCGCTTGGCATTTGAAACAGAGAAGAGATCCATACAGCAAGAGCCCAGAGGAGAGCAAATCACAGAGAAAGTGAGTGGAAGCCAGAGGTAGTCTTCAACCCGGACACGTTCACAGTCAAAGTGTGGCCGGTACTGTTTGTGTTTGGGAGACGATGGAACGACTTGGGTGTAAGACGGACAACATGCAAAGTTCAAAGTTTCAGTAAAAAGGTTCGGACAGTGGTAAGACCCAAAAGAACTATTTATTTTTCCTGATGCCGCTATGCTGCTGTGTCCACTGCGAGATGCTGTGTCCTCTCAAGGTGAGGAATCAGGCATGTGGCCAGCAGCCGGCCCACTGCAGACGCTTCAAGAAAATATATCATGAGCAGAATGCCGTCCACCGCCTTACCAGAGTGTGTAACCGGGGAGGGAACAGAGTCTGACCTGCCATTACACATCCTCCACCTTAAGGTCAAGGTCGGTTTGGAGTTGTTTGTGTGACTCAGAGGAGAAAATCACACAAAGCACAGAGAGAACTGTTGATGTATAAGAACTCTGCAATGTATAAAGACAGGAAATGTGCAGAGGACAGAGCGACCAAGCAGAACTCAGGGTTTCAGCTTAACTGACTTTATTTATGGACTATTTCTTCATTTTTCTAAGTAAGCAAACAGAAAATTTATTGAAAAAAAATGCCTTTTTTTAAGGTTTTATTGACTCTAGTGGCCTCTATTTGATAGAGGGAGGAAGGACGGGAGGAAGGCCGGGACTCGAACCTGTGACGTCCGTATCAAGGACTAAGGCCTCCATACATGGGTTGTGTTAAACCCCTGCTCCTCCACAGCAACCCAAAATTGCCATATTTTGATATTATTTTTAAAATAATGCAATGTCACATGTATCTTATGGTCTGTTGGAAATGAATTCAGCCAGATGTTAAATCAAAAGACCTTTTAGATTCAAAATGTCAAATAAATGTTTTATTAGACATACTGAAGACACTGAACTTTATCAAGAGTTTAGCGCAAAGACGAGTTTAAAGCTATCCTGATTAAAAGAGTCACTCCTTCTGACCTTTTCTAGCAAAATAATTGGAGTTGATCCATGAAAAGCGGTCTTTGTATAGGACCTGTTCACACTTATGTTATACTCATTCTTCATGTTTCATCTGTATAATTACTCACCAAACTATTCATTGTAAAATAAAAAATCCTTTCTGTGAGTTTACAAGAGAAAAGTTTGTATGGCTAGATCGCCTATCAGCTGTATTTATGCACAGTTTTTATTTAATGAATTACTGTTTTTACAAATATTCAAACAAGTTGGTGATTAAATCTGCGTATTATACTATATTGCTAAGTTTGAACCACAAATTGAGTTTGCTGACTTCACCTGTTGAAGTTCATGTCGATATTAGCAAAATGTAACATGTTATTCTTTGTAAATGTGCTCTGCATAAGTTGCAGTTAGATAAAGAGCTTCAATGAATTTATGCAAAAATAAAACTCTGTTTGGATCAGATTACTGTTCATATTTCTGTGAGTGAGATCAAATAGGGTTTAATAGAATTTAAAAGTAAGTTAAGCATTGATACAGATACTGTTGATTAATTATTCATTGTTATTAGCTGGGCTTCACACCATCATTAAAACATACATCATTCACTAGGAATCACTCAAATATGACAGATGGCAGATATAACACAGTATAAAAATTAATTACAGTTCATAACCAATATTGACAAATTCATAAAATATTCAAAAATATAGCATTTCAGTTATAAACATGTTAGTCCTAAAAAGCTCAGCTTCTTTTTACAAACAGTGTGACAATCCTCCAGCTGAGAGAAGTTGTTATTTACAGTTTGTTCTAAACGCAGCATCAGTCTTTCAAAAAACTATTTCGTTGAGTATTTTCCCTGGAGTGCACGCCGCCCCTAGCGGAGGAGACGAATCCTCTCAATCCGTAGTGGAAGTGGAAGGCAGAAAAACAGCAGCAGCTGCATGAGGATGGAGGTGTTAACCTCTCAGATGTTTGGACTGCTGTCGTTTAGGTTCTGGATATCCACGGCGGATGAGGCACTTCGTCGTCCGCGTGAAGAAACGGAGGAACGAGGGAAAGCAGGAGCACAGGAACGTAGGAACGGCTTCTGATTGCTCAGACAACCCCCCCACTGAGTGTCTGAAACGTCTCTAATAAACTCCATTTACCCTCGACAATTATCTGGAAGATTCCCACAGAGCAGAGCAGCGATTAGGAGAATCAGACCTGACCCTCTTCAAATCAAACAAAGTCTAGACCGACCCTAAAGTTTCATCACCCTGCAGCGAACAGCAGCAGAAAGTGGAGGAAAAAAAAAAACAGAGCAAGGAAGAAGGATGAGTGATGAAACCGGAGATGTTTGTCATGCAACGCGCTGCCACATCTTTGTGTGCTAAAGATAATTTACTCTAAAATGGAGCAACAGGTGTTGAGATTTAGAGGCTACACAATTTGAGCATGTAGGGCCGTGAAGGGAGGCAACGGGGATTTTTTGATGTGCTTCACTCTGATGTTTGTGGGGAACCTGCATTTAGAAAAACACAGTGTGACAGATGGTATACCACACACACACACCCCCACACCCTAACACACACGCACGCACACATTCCTGCACTGCCACACATGTGCCAATAAAGGGATAAGTAATACCGCTCAGTGACAGAAGGTGCACACTTCTGACTAAGAGATGGGTTTGTTGCAGCGAATCCTTCATCGGTGTGCAAAAATAGAAATACTGGCAAATAAATAGTCAATAATTACAGTTGTTTTTCAAGGGAACAACTGTTTACTTGTAAAGAAAAAAAATGAGACTGGAGTGTCAAAAAAAAAAGAAAGAGAATTTTCAAGTTATGCATCAACCGGAGTGAGGTTCTAACGCTATCAAACACATGTTCAGTTCTGTCAGTTTCTTAGTAAAACACACACACATGCATACACACACACACGCACACACAAGTATATATAGAGATATAGATATATGTATATATGGAAACCTGTTAGATCAGGTGAAACAGTACAGGCAGTGGTTTGAGTGAAGATTATTGGTGAGAGAAACTGAAAGTATAAACCGTTCAACATCCCATGTTCTCAACCAAAAAAGCATTTTTCATGACAGGAGAAACATTTTCAAGGAATATTAGCAGAACTTCACTTCGCTTCTGCAGTTTATCTCATATCTGACAGGTGGCCCAGCATCCTCTGGTTATTGTAAAGTCAAGGATAGAGATGGCCACTGTAACAAATCATAGCGTTGATGAATCTGCTAGCATTTGTACTTGACCTAATGTGAGAGTTTTTAATGGGACTTGGTGGATTCTACACTCAATTTATGGATATTCTATAGAGGCTGAGTCTGAAGGTGGGGCAGGGTGCCAATTCTGCCTCCTAAATACAGACATTACATCGGCCATTCACAGTGACGGTTTAAAAGACCAACACCCTGCTGCTGCCGGCGCTGGTTGACAGGTGAAATAAAGATTGAGGTCATTTTATAAGCCCGAGCTTCTTTTCTTCTACAGATCCCAGCGTCTCAAATCGAGCAGAAAAGCATCTGAGACATTAGCTTGAGATGCTGCGTTGCGTCTTCTGTCATTGGTAAGACTTGTAAACAAGAAGACTGAAAGCAAAGAGGTCAAATTTGCCCATTAGTCAACCCGCACTGTCCATTTTCTACACACACTTTGTTGTATTCCTTTCTTCTTTCATTTCATACCAATACAACTATTTGCATCCATAACTTACCATTTTGTTTTTCTTTGTGGTTGCAAATTTTAATACATTTAAGAAATAAATAGTTATAGGATGGCTTAAACGTTGTATTTTTTGATTTCTCCTCAGTTAAAACACACTCCTGTCATAAAGACAATGTTTAATCTTGATTCAAGCCATTCAAGTCAAACCAGAACAAAGGGTTAGGTTGGGATTGTTGAAGATTTTCAAAGTGAGAAAGGTTCTGTTTAGAGATTAAGAGCTGTTACCGTCTATGCTAGATCAAGTACTTCTTTTAATAAATCCTCTTTAGTTCATCACTGAAGCTAAAAGCTAGCAGAAGAGGAACCAATTAAATTTTTAAATTCAATTACTTTATTTTGGTAAATTGTCCACATCAAACACAGAAAACAACAAAAGAACAATAAACAAACCCATAGTTTACCAAAAAAGGAATAGGCCGAAGCAAAGCTTATTCTTGCCTACCCTGTAGGCACCCTGTTAACCTTACCAGAATGACTGGTCTGGCACATCCTAACTCAACTTCCTTTGCAATTTTTGTCGACGGTTTTAAATGGTTTTAAATTCACATTCAAATTAAAAAAACACTTTATTGATCCTAAAGGGAAATTAAATGTTGTTGTAACTCATTAATTAAAATTCTTCAAAGACTTATTAAGGATGGTGATAGCTGTTGGCAGGAAAGATCTCTGGTAGCAGTCTGTATTACAGTGAATCAGAAGGAGCCTCTGACTGAAGATACTCTGTTTTTGTAAGACAGTCTCATGAAGAGGATGGTCAGGGCTGTCTATAATTTTCTTGATTTTGTGAAGAATCCTTCTTTCCATCGTCATCTCCAGAGGTTCCACAGTAACAGAACCAGAACAGAACCAGAACCAGCCTTCTTTGTCAGGATGTTTTCAGGTCCCTGGTTCTGATTCTGCTGCCCCAGAAAAGATGTCAGAGATAAAAGATATGCAACATCTTGCTACAAACCTTGAAGAATCTTAGCTATGTCCCTTTGCTTTGTCCCAGTCTGCTGTGTCTCTTTTATCATGAAAACAATAAATCTGAATTCTTTTCATAGTAAGAAATCTATCAATCTATCACCATACATGAAAAACAATCCAATAAATGCCCACTCTTAAGGTGGAATATATTTTTAACATAAATCCACATTGGCTTGGACAGCTCTTTTAATACAATCATAACTTGAAAATTTTTTAGAATTTTACTTTGGTAATTTCTGATTTTAGAATGGTCAGATAGCCTTTTCCACTTGCTTATAGAGTTCACCGTCAGGTTTGAATGTGATTCTGTCACTACAGTCCGTCCACAGCTGCTGCTCCTCTGAAGTGATTAAGATGGTAAAACCAGCCGGGCGTCTTGGAGACGCTCCGAGCCGCCGTCCAGGAGGAGCGGGCGGATATGATCTCCGGTAATCCCGGATCATCCGGGCCCTGATTGAGGAAAAGCGTTGGCTGTGTCTTTCTGCGCTGCCCGCCCTGCTTTGTTTCCGGGACACATTAAAGCCAGCCATGCACAGGAACAATGGAGGCCCGCGGACACAAACCCCACAGAAGCTCTGCAAACAAAAACCCACAGCCACGGAGCAGGAGCTCTGATGCCAAAGTCACACGAACATGAGGACAGACACACACTACGGATCATTGTGATGATGAATCCAAGCTGTTGGGAATCTCTCAGCAGGAAAAGCCTTCTGAAATGATCCATTTCTAATCCAAAAAGCTCTGAAGGCTGTATTTATGTGGATGGGACATGTAATGTTTGGAAGCTGCATGTACTTTTTCCCCACTCTGTCAGCACTCTGGCTTGACAGAGAGCTGGAAGTGAAAGGACAGGGCAATATTACTGACTGTTTGTTTGGCACATTTGGCCCTGTCTATCCGTCAGCCGGGCTCAGCATCAGGACGGCTAAATGAGATGCTCTGATGGCTCCTCTGTCACATCAGCAGCGCAGCAGGAAGACTGACTGATGGGCTGGACAGCACAGATTTATGGGCTGGTGAACAGTAAGCTGTAAGCCACAGGAACAGGAGGACCTGCCTGTGTGTGTGTGTGCATTAGAAGGCAACAGGAGGAAGAGAGATGTGAGTCTGTGTGGAGGGCTGGATATTGTGGAAGGCAGGAAGAAAGAGCTGCCTTCAGCCGTTCCTGTTTATCTGACGGTGCAGATTGTAGTTCAGAGATTCATCGCAGTTTGGAGTGTGCAGGAGCTCCACCACGTTGTTTCCTAGAAACGTACGCAGACACAACACTTCTCTGTTGAACTGGTTTGAGGTGGTGGCTGGTCATCTAGCGAACAGGTCAATGAGCAACTGATTCTCTAAGACAGTCAGCAGCAGGCAGCTGAGAGGCAATGAAGTCTGTCATATTTGGTTGTTATTGACCCAACATACAATTAATAAGGTTTGGAACGGTCCTACCAGAAAACAAAACATGGAAAATGAAAACTGATGCACATACTTTATGCTTTGTTTCAACAACTGCAACAAAAAAAGTTCACCAGGAATGCACTGATATGAAGCTTTGGGCCAATATCTGATATTGATATTGCAGTTATGAAAAATAACCACTATTTATCAATATTGGATATTGACAAATATGCAATATTATAAATAATATTATATTACAAACAGTTTAATGTAATATCTGATTGGAGGCTGGTGAAACTGTATGAACCCACCTGATGAACTTTTATTTGGTAACAGTTGTTTAAACAAAGAATAAAGAAAGTTTATCAATTTTCATTTTTATTTTTCATCTTTTGACTTCGTATAAACTGTCTAGTAGGACCTTTCCAAATATTAATTATATATAATATTGGGTTAATAATGGCCAAACACAGCGAGGAAGGTTAACTGGACTCCAAAACTGTCTGTAGGTATGAGTGAGTGTGTCTTGTGTTTCTCCTCGCTGCTCTGTGATGGACTGGTGACCTGTCCACTCACCTGACCACTGCCCCAATGACCACTGGAGATACGCACCAGCCCCAGATGTTAATAACTTTAACGAATATAACCCTGGACCACTTAAAGGTCCAGGGTTATATTTGTAGCGGTCATACTGTTCAATGGATTATTGTTTTACTCAGCTTATCTAAATTTTATGGGGTTTTTTTTTTATTACTATTGGTGATGATTATTCTACTACTCAGAATAATGTCAAATGATTAGAATTAATCCAGCAACAGGTGCTCAAGTTATCAGTATTAAATGGTAAATGTCCTGCACTTGTACATCATTTTATCAAGTCCAGAGGAGCCCAAAGCGCTTCCCACTACGGTCAGTCATTCACCCATTCACACGCTGACGGTGGTATGTCACCAAAAGATGAGAGGAAGTATAACTGGTGAGGTCTTACAAGACATCCAGCTCAGCAGCTGGCTCATCCGTCGGTGAGCTGGAAAAGGCGAGAACCTCAGGGAGCAGAGCGGGAACTGAGCTGGACTGTTCCGCCGCAAGTTAATTCTGCAGACCAGCAATCTCTGCGCCTGACTGAGTCATGTTTGACTCAGTGAATTAAAAATCCTTTCATCCCTGTTCAGTTCCCTCAGCATGATTCCGAGAACTAACCCTTTGACCTCCCAAAAATGTCATTTTCTCCAACTGAAAAGGAACCAGTGAAGCACAACGTGAAAGAGAATAATGCCGCAACGTTTGGAAGCGAATGCTCCAAAGAGTTAGCAATACCTCTTACAAATGTCATTTTGAGCTTGACTTTCCATTAGCAAACAAAACTTTTTATTTGTTCAGTTTAGAGTTACAGGCGCTGCATGCAATATTAATTTTAAACACTTTCACTTGTGTGCTTTGTAGAATTATTGAAGCAAAAAGCAGCCATCTTGAAACACGAAGTCAGCCTTACAAAGTCGTAACTAGGCCTGTTATAATAAGCAATAAATCAATTAATTGCATAATAACAATAAAACAAGCTGAATAATTTCCACTTGCAAAGTTTAGTGTTTTTCTCTTTCCTGTCTTTTTTATTCATTTATTTATTACCAAAAATTGGATGGTAAAAGTCTCCAGTCCGCTGCTTTGGTCTCAACTAGCTCTTTTTTTTTTGCAGAAAAATTTTGTTAACAGACTTTGTAATTCATTATCTTTGCCGTTTCCCATAATTTGGATGGATGAGCAAATACTTTATTTTAACATGAGGTCTCTCTTTACAGTTTTCAAAGTCTTGAACAGTGAGGGGGAAAAAATAAATGGAACACTTTCTCTCTTTTCTGTTAAAATAAAAACCCAGAGTTGATTTATCCTAAAAGGCCAATTAGAGTGTATGGTTCCAGTTCTGAACGATGCAAAGCGATCTGCCTTTGGAGCAAGCGCAGCTCAAGAACGCTTACAAGTGAACATGATTCAAGTCTGGACAAACAAGCATTACTTACCAGAGCGTAATGGCCTCTAAAATAGGCCATGTGACGTTGTGTACATTAATGAGACGCTTCCTTCATTCTCTCTCTCTTTCTCTCTAGTGTGTGTGTGTGTGCTTGTTTGGATACATAAAATCTCAGAAATGGAGCGACGCCACAGGGGCCCCTGCAGCTGTAGACAGTGGCTCTTCTGTGTTCAAAGGGTGGACAGAAAATTCTCTATCTACCCCACTGTGACTAAATAGCCCCATCTTTCCTTTTACCTCACTTATTTATTCTCTTCCAAATAAGCATAATTGACCATTTCTTACCCATTTTTTAGCTGTTTCGCTCTGACCACCTCTATGTCTTCGTCCTCTTTAGTTGAAAAGCCATAGTTTTGCTTTTGTAATAATTTTTTCTTCAGCACCGTACTACCAAGCAGCAGCAAAAGAGATTTAAATCCTCCAGAAGAGCCTGCCAGCACCGCTGTATTGATTCACTGAGGCGGAATAAATCCAGGAGCCTCCAGTCTTGCCTTTCAACGGGCCCCCATCCCTGAAACCAAGGCCAGAACAACTCCAGAGCAATGAACCTGAACGGCCTTCCTTTGGGATGTTTAGCTTCTCTCCCTCTCTTGATCATCTACCCTGCCTTCACAAAGAATGACTTGAGCTGCTTAATTAACGAGAAAAAAACCCCTACGCCTCGCTCGCAGTTTCTGCTTTGACCCCGCTTCCCTCCTCTTCCTCTTCATCCTCCTCTTCCTTTTCCACCATGCTCATTTCACATAGAAGCCATTTTTTTTGTTTTCCATGATAATAAGAGAGCTTTTGATTGCTACAAACAAGCATATCTGAAATGCCAACATTATTAAAACCAACTGTCAAAGTTAGTTACAGTGAGAGGGGCCCATCACTCAGAAATGATTCATGGCAGAGTTAAGTTTTATTCATTTACATCTATTTGTGTTGATTTAAAAAACTCATATTTTTATGCCTTCACATTAATTATTATCTACATAATTTAATCAGTTCTAATATGTATTGAATGTAATTACTTAATATATACTAACACAGTTAGAACAATTAAAGTTGTAAAACAAGCAAGATTCTGTTATTTGGAATTTACATGAATGGTTTTCATTGAACTTATGAGAAGTGAAAGGGAAAAAGGAAACAATGTTCTGCACCAGTAGGTGGCAGTAATGACCCTTTAAAATGGCTGACAACCATCTTAAAAAAAGTAAAAGAAGAAGAAGAAGAGGACATTCTCCACTTCCGCCAGTTGCCACCATTCAGGTCCATGTGATGCAATCTGATACAACTAATGTTGTATTATTAATGTTGTATCTGAATGTCCTAATTGTGCAATTTATGTCACTTCAATATCATTTACATTGTTTCTTTGATAGATTTGTGTTAAAATTATCTAAAAAACAAAACAGTAAATGGGAATTTGTCAGGTAATAAAGTTACATAAATCTTAAGTTAAGGTTAAATATCCCTGTGAGTGTACCTGCCTAATTATTAAAATCCCAACCCCAGGTCTTAACAACCACACAAAAAAAAAAACTGTTGTTTTTTTTCCTGCCAGTGAGCTGCAGATTTCCACCCGCATCCACAAGTGTCCATAGGAACAACCTCAGGGACAGAATCTGCCAATGACCGGACATTGATATTCAAGCCCGTGGCGAGGTCAACACTCACACCCTCACTTTGTGCCCACACACTGGCTGAATCCATTTAGCCATCTCCAGCAGAGACACGAGGCACTGCAAAGCACCCAGGCTGCCCTCTGGCAATTTCTGTCACCAACAACGCTTTGACAACACAGATCTCCTGTTGCACCAGCAAAAGTTAGAGGTCAGCCATGAGTCAAGACACCAGAGGTGCTGTCAGCTCCACAGAACCAGGACTTTTAACTGGGTGTTGGATTTAGTGCTGGAAAAGCATGCCGGAGCTTTTTTTTATGTATTTATTTACCCAAAAGGGATAAAACAATGAATGAAAAATAGCGCAGTAACTATGCCAGGAGGAACCAGAAGGCTATTTTACATCTGTAGTGCAGATCAGGTCATAGCAGGTCAACAATCAATTCACCACAGCATTGAGCGGGAAAGAAAAGGAAAATAGTAACATAAATTAGTACTGAATTAACGGTCAAACAACTGATACCCTATCTGGGTTGAAATGAGGTGCTATGTTCTCTTACTGCAGCTACAGTCACTACCCTTCACTGATAACACATGCTAACTGAATGTTGTACGTCTAATAAGTACAGTGGACCCTGACTATTCACATGTAGCTGAAATCCACCCAAACTTGACACTCCCTCTAAAAACCTTTATATCTGCCTATATATGCACACAGAGTTGGTCTGTAGACAGCTGGTAGACCAACCTCATACCATGATGAGGTAGGCAGAGAAGAGGGAACCAAGGTAATCCACAAAGAAGGAATTGCACCCTCAAAAGGAAGAGTAGCATATATTGAGGAGAACTAAAGTACCACAGGCAGCACACACATCACCTGGTCAAACATGATTTGTGTGCACTGTCACCATAGAGGAGAAAGTTGGAATCTAACCGATCTGCCTCGACCAGATGAAGCTCCATCAGCTGGAGGTAGGCACCAGCACCCCTCACAACCCCACTAGGGATAAGCGAGCATGATGGATGGATGGATGGATGGATGGATGGATGGATGGATGGATGGATGGATGGATGGATGGATGGATGGATGGATGGGATGGATGGATGGATGGATGGATGGATGGATGGATGGATGGATGGATGGATGGATGGATGGATATAACTTTATTAAGTAGACTTCAAACGCCAACAAAAAAGCAGTTACTGCACCCAGTGTTTTTAGTTTGGTTTACCTCAGTTTTCTTAATGTTTAGTAAGAACATTGCTTATGTATGTCATGATCCGTGTTTTTCTGTGTTTATTTTCGAGTTCTCTGTGTTTTTCTGTGTATTTATTTCTAGTTCTGTGTC
>CAEGAG010193284.1:0-47619 GCA_903067065.1 Brachyrhaphis terrabensis
GTTTCTTTGTATTGCAAATTAGTCACGCACTTCTCCCCAAATCCAATAACGTTGCATTATGTGTGCGTAATTATGAAGGTCAACCTACATGTTTTTATATCAATATGATAATTTTAAGGCCAGAATTTTTATGCATAAATTTAAGACTATTTAAGGATGTGCGGACACCTTGTAAAAATACCACATTTTCACAATTAAGCAACCAACGTTTTTGAGACAGCTTAAGGTTAAACGGTAAGTGTTTACTGCCACGTCCTTCTGCAGATTACACAGTGGGAATTTTGTCTGTGTACACCAGAACACCAAGCAGTGGATTAAAACACTGAGAGTCTGGCATCACCTCTCGCCCTCCTCGTGTGTTGTTTCCCCAGTATATGGGACTTTCTTCCTCTTGCCCCTGTGGGAGTCCCCCCACCCCATCATCCTGCCTCCGACTTCCAGCCTCCCTACGCTGAAACCATTTTGTGGAGGCCCGTGAAATCCCAGGACATCCCGGCCTTATGAAATCCAACAGAATGGCTTTTATCCCCTAAAGATACTGTACAAATCATTGCTAGTTTTATCTCAGCTGGGAATGTCAATTTATCTAAATGAGCTTAGTCCCTCTAGCTGCCTGTCAGAGTTATTCCTCCTTCTCGCTCACCCCCTCCTTTTCCTGTCCTCCTCCTCTCTCTGTGGCGTGGTTTAGAACCAGTCCGTGTCCCCGTGCTTTGTGGCCTTAAGAAGGATGGGGCAGCAGAGGACGGGGAGAGTAATGGGATTGTTACTCTGCACTGGGCACCAGTTTTGTTCAAGGCCTGCCTTTCTGGCCCAAAGACAAAATGTGTTGGAGAGAGTGTGTACTGGGTGAGTTGCTCCTAGTCCCTTTAGTGTGCAGTGGAATGTACTTAATCTGCCTGCCATCATAATGCAAATGAAGCTCCCTGATCCCAGCGGGAGACCCTCCGTCTGTGTGTGTGGGTGTGTTGTGGAGCAGTCGGGATGCTGGATAGACTTCTGTCACGGGCAACACAATGGCTCAGGACCAGGTCCAGTTACACATGCACACAAAAGTCCAATTGGGGAAGACTAAAACATGAAACCGCGCTACTGAAAATGGAGAAACGATCCTTTATGAGATCTGTTTACCTTGACGTCCCAGCTAAAGCCTCAGAATTAATTAGAGCTGAAGTGTTTCAGATAAGCAGAAGTGAAACTACGGCACACAGACAGACATTTACGTTGGAGTCCGATCTCCAACATAAAGGTGAGGGTAAAACTAGAGGGTAAAACCAAGAACCTGACTAAAGTAGGCAGAATAAAAAAAAAATCTCCCACGACAAAGTGAAGTGGTTCAAAGAATTTAGTTAGGAAATAATTCTACCTCTGTACATCAACTCAGTTTTTATCTTCTGTAACTTTTTCGGAACTATTAATTATTTGATATTATTCTGTCTCCCTATTGGTCCAACATTTATTTATTTATATATATATATAAATATATATAAATAAATTGTTCAGAATATTTTCAGGGATTTCTCAAATAAACGTGCTCTCATAGAGACATTCAAATACTTAATATTGTAGGGTTACTGCATGAGACAGCAAAGCAACTCATGCTCATGTTAGTATTGCCAAGGGAATATCCAAGACTGTACAAACCTAATTGGATCATAGCATGCTGTAAATATAATGCATATTTAAGACAGTGACGCATGTTTTTTATCTCAAAACGGCTGTGATATAAATGGTAGAAAATTGTCTTTAGCAATCATTCATTTTTGTCTACAATCTATAACATTCTTATTTTGTTGCCACTGTATAAATGAAAGCAAAGTTGTGAAATAAGCACTTGCTAAACTTAGTATAATTTTGGCGTGCTAATTATTAAAAATATCTTTTAATTTAAAAGTCTGTTCAAGTGTAGACATGGTATCATGAAAAATTTGATACTTTAAATAAGTAAAAACATCTGAAAACCTGTTGGTCTTGCAAAACTGGTGTAGGATTTTGTAAGAAAACTATTTGTGTAGATTTATAAGAGAAAACCAGCTTTTTTAATGACAGTATATGGAATATATATTTTTTTATTTGTCAATTTGTTATTAAAACCCAGTGACTTACAACAACATGTTTTTTTTTTAACTCTAGTTATATTCTTTTGAAACTGTCAACAGCCAAAAGGAGCAATGGCCGCCATGCTCTTTACTGAGCATCATTTCAAGACGTTAATAATCAAATGTACAACAATGTAGTCCAAGCTATTAATAGCACGCCAGTTAATTAGATCCAAAGATTAATTAACAGCTTATCTAATCTATCAAAGGGCTAAAGATAACTATCTAATTAAGAATGCGAGTGAGAGACGGCCACAAACTTTGCTAAACAAAGAACTCTTAGATATCGGTGTTATCTTTAATCATCATTCCTTTTGTCCCCGTCATTGATTGCTCTCCCTCATTTCTCTCTTCTCTTCTTTTTATTTGCTTCGTCTGTTCTCCTTTTCTTCCCTCGGAGCCCATCACACCCCTCTGTGTCCCCCCCCCACCCCTGATGTTTATTGATCACCAAAGTTTATACAAGAGCATCACTTAATGTGCTAGCTTCTTGTCCTGCCTTTGTTGGAAGGGGGCCGCGGCCCGCAATATTGCAAATTGATCCATCTGAGTCCGTCACCCTTTGTTGGACGTTTGTGAAGTGAACTACTATGGCGTTAACCGACCTTTTGATTCATGCTCTTCCCAACCACCCTCCCTATTATCATTCTCCTTTGACTCCGTCCATGTCTCGTCCCTCTGCGGATGGCATCAGCATGGCTAAACACCGGTTTGAGAGCTGATTAGCCGAGCCGCACGCCTGAATGAGCGCCCTGATGAGCTCCTCAAGGTTTAGCCATGTAGCCAATAAACGGACGCTTTTTATTGTCTGACCTCTGAACTCCCTCCGCCTTCACACACCCATCCCTCTCTTCTTTCTTTCCTCCCTCTGGCTCTCTCTCTCTCTCTATTTTCCGCATCATCCTCTTCACACCTCCATCCATCCATCGTCCCTCTCAGGTGGGCACTTGAAAATGGGGTCGCGGTTGTTTGAACACAAACAAGCGCGTCCTCAAGGGCGGATCATCCTTGAAAATGATTCGGCGTACAATTTTATCACCTCTGGGAAAAGAAGGTAGCGAGAGCGATCTCTTGCTTTAATGCCAGTGATTGTGTCTTCCAAACTGCAAAAAAAAAAAAAAAAAAAAAAAGAAGCCTTGTTAACTTTCAACTGGTTTATCGCTTCAGTATTTAAAAAAAAGTTTTCAAAAAGTTAGTGGAGTTAAAGCTCTGGGAGAGAAAACTTCTACAGAAGGTGCAATAATCTGTCCCTTTAGGCATAAGACGTGGGCTCTGAGGTGTAAGACAATCGTCTAATAACAAGCTCTCCCCTCTCGTTGGAAAACTTGGCAGGAATTTGGAACAAAAGGCAAAACGGCAGCGTTCCTCGACGCGCCTGCGGTCAGTCTTCAGCGTCCTCGGGAGCCAATCAGCAGAGGCTCCCGATGTCCGCGTCCCTGACAGCGTAATTGCCTGGCGGAGTATCGTCCCCAGCTTTTAGAGCGTCTTTAATTAAGATCTGAATGCCCAGGCCCATTGGCACCCCTCAACACACAACCACGTAGACGCAACAACCTCCCCGAGCTACTGTTGTCATGGAGAGAACACGTCAGGGTGGGGTGGAAAGAGGCTGCAAATGTTTGTGGTGATGGTGGCAGGGGACGTGCTGGGTGAGCAAAGACTGGAGGCAGAGAGGAGAACGGTAAGGGGGTTGGGGCACTGCAGCACAATCATCTTGATTTCTTGTGTTGAACGATTACATGCCATGCTAATTGCTAGCAGAGGGATCTTTAATAAATATTTCATTCGGCGCAGCATCATTACTGCCTAATGTCGTTATTAATCTCCTCCAGTAATTTCCACTCAAGAGAACCGTCTTTGGGAGGGAAGGGTAGAGGGTTGGGGGGGCGGAGGGGGCTGCCCACCACAAGAAAAGACAGAAAAACAGAGGTATAGATCCAGAGAGTCTGGAAGAAATTTAAAAGAAGAAATATATATTTACTATGCATAGAAGAAGAGATGAAGAATATAGGGATGAAGGGATGGAGTGGGCAAAGAGCACCGGAAGCATCAAGCCGGAGCTACTGAGGCTGCAAATATTGTTACAGACGCATATCATTTCCTGAGAGGCCTTTCGATCTGTAAGATTATAGCTACTAATTTGATTTGGACATGAGAAGGACTTGTGCAACTTCCTTTATAGATAAAGACTTACTCTGGGTAGAGAGATCTGCCACGACTTAGAGTGAAGTGTGTTTAACAATGAAAAGAAAGGGTGCCTCTGTTGCGAATGCCTTGGCACAAGACGTTGGGTTTGGCAAACCTTTGGCTTTGCTTGGACTGTTATGAATGGTTGTCTTTGCGATTTATAAGCGCAGCGTATTCACAGTTTTGATCAAGTTTGAAGCAAACTCTAAATTCTTTATATTTGCCTTACAAAGAACCAGAGAACCTTGTGATCTGTTGAGTTGGCTTGATTAACAATTAGCAGGTCTGTCAAACATTGAACTAAAAAGAACCCTGTGGTTTCAAAATTAAGTTTTAGTCATTTAATCTGTTTCATTACAGGATTAGAGACATTTTGTGCATTTTTGCCTTTGTTTTTTAGATTTTTTGTTCAAGTTTATGAAAAGGTTAACTTCAAATGTTTCCTGTGTTCGGATCCGCTACTCCTTACAGTTTCCATAGACTTCTTTGCTGCTCTTTAAGATATACATTTGTTCTTGAAAATACAAAAAAAAAAACACAAAAAGTCTCCAATTACATCAGCTCCATTTGCCGGAGTACCACTTAAAGCATTTCTAAATTGCATTCAGGGCCCACACAAAACTACTCTGAAGTACGTACTTTAGACACCCCTGATTTAGGAGCATCAGAGTAAAAGAGGAACATACAGTTTTAGGATGTTTGTGTTTTCTTGCATAAAAAAACAATAAAAACATTGAAGTTTCCCGCTATGAAGTGATGAATGTAAAGAAAGATTGAGTGGTGTGAGAACTTTTGCCGGATTCTCATTCTTATTTTTAGCTTAAATGGAAAAATGCAAAAAGTCAAAAGAGTCTTAAGACGTCGCAGCACTGAGAACATACGAGTGTTTTTCAGAGGAGTGGTCCACACCGTGTTGTGCAACCCGTCTCTTTCTTCACGCAGTTTAAGACATTAAGAAGGCGTGAAAATGGCAGCAAGCTAAGCCGTGGGCAAATAGCAAATGGCATTAGCCGCCAAGCAGACATTGCATTTTGCTCATTCCAATATCCATCTGTGCCTGCGGCTATGCTAGCTAACTGCTATCAGACGGGCTTATTCACACACATTCTCCACAGTTCCAGTTTTCTTTTTTTTCTTCTTAAAAATTCAATCTTTAGTAAAAATGAATCTGAGATGGGGGTGGGGAGGGTCTAAGCTCAAACCGAGGAAAAAAAAAAAAGCAAATCCCAATCCATGTTGCTTTTATCTAACATTGTATTTTATGGCCCTGTTCCAAATTTATATGAGAATACATTATGAATGATTACCAGAAGAAAAACAAAAAAAAGATGATATGCTTTTTGCGTGATGTTTCAATAACACATCCATCACACACGGTCGTAGTTGGTGACAGCGGGGTTGGAAGGAGACGGAGGGATGGATGGAAAGAGGAGAGAAGAGAGGGTGATTTATTGGCTTATGCTGTCGAAGAAGAAGAAGAAAAGGGTTTCAGTTAATTCATCTATCAACCCACTGTTCACTCTTTACTTCTACCTTTTTTTCTCTCTCTCTCTCTACATTGCACACACCCACACACCCACACACCCATACACCAGTCACACAAGCAATGGAATTGCCCTGAAAGAAAATAGAGTTGTGTGTACCATCCAATTATCTGTCAGGGGTGAATAATGGCCCCAATAATATATTCACATTGCCGTTGCCGATCAATTTTTAATCAAGCTAAGAAATATGGAGGAAGTGAAGCTAAAATGACCCGCCAGGAACTCTCCCATAATGCCTTTGCAGAAGAGTCCCTAATTTTTGCACCAATCAAATTACGTATTCCCAAGGCCCCTCGCAGCTCCCAAACCCCCCTTCTTAATGCTACGATGGGGCCCTCCTTTGTGGCTAGTGCGGGTCTGCTGTTTAATAAGGCCAGGGGTCAGACAGACAGTGACCTTATTACAGAATGTTTACTCATAATAAACAGATTACTGCCTGAGCAACATGTTTATAGTTAGAGAAAACGAGGGAGAAGCAGCGCATCATCTCTCGCTTAGTTTTTACTTCCGAAAAAATCTCGTAAACGGGACAGGAGAGGGAGGGATGCTATATTAATGCACAGAAGTGTATGATCTCTGGGGGGGGGGGCGTTGTGTACCACGCTTATTAATTATTCAATCGCAATATAAAAGCCAGCGCATGTTGTGATTTATGATTGTAATTTTAGCATCCCCTTTTTTTGGCCACATGGGGGCAGCATAATGACTGTAAAACTGATATTGATGAAAAGATATTTAAAAATGTTGTCAATAACATTCTATTTGCTATGAACTCACCAAGGTTTGCAGAAAGAAATAATTCTGTACTATAAACATTTGTCATATTTTACATCAGACCAAAGTGGCCCATGCTAATTATTTTTCAATGGTCTGTAATTTAATAGAAAAGATGGATGATGTAATAAATATACTAACATCTTTCTTTCTTACGAGTTTCACAGCAGATTGATTAATAGAAATGTCCACTTTTCATATGGTATTCTATATCCCGTACAGTTTGACTGTCCCATTCATCAATCTTTTAATTTAATAAAATAAAAAAGATGCACTAGCCTGAATTAATAAATATACTCTCTCTCTCTCTCACTATATTACTTTTCTCAAAAGTCTTTGATTCTCTTGGCAACAACAAAAAGAGTTCAGCTGAGTGTTGCTTAGTTGCAGAGAGTTAGTTTATATGGGATTGTACTGTACAAACATATCAGTCAGGAGAAGAGTACAAAAAAATTCCATAGAATTACATATGGCGGAGTGAAGATAAGAGAGACATTATTAAAAAGCGGCGATTCAAGAACCACGGCCAATTTGGAACGAGATACGAAGCCATTTCTAAAGCTTTGTGACTTTGGTGAATCACAGCTGAAGCCATTACCCATGAATGATCGGTGGGAAACCTTCCCAGGAGTGGCTAGCTCATCAAACTTATCCAAAGAGTGCATCAATGACTCACAGGAGAATGCAAGATGCCAAGAACATCTAGGTCTCACTTGCCTCAGTAGAGGTCAGAGTTCATGAGTACACCATAAAAGACAAAAGAGAGACTAACCGGTAGAATTGCGTCCACAGATGAGCTCCAATACACAAAACCACAGCTGAGCAGAAATAAAACTAAGACCCACAAAAAAAGTAAAAAATCTTGATGATTCCGCCAAAATGTTTGGTTCTATTCTCTGGACTGACGAGACAAGAGTGGAACTTTTTATAACGTGTGAGACATTTATGTTTTCACATAGCAAACAGCAAAACATAGGGCCAGGTTGATTTGGGTAGCTTTGTTCCTTAATCAATAAAATCATCATTTAAAAAACTATTTTTGTGTCAGATCATCTTTCACTTGATATTGAAATGTGTTTTATAATCTGAAACGTAAGTGTATCTATATTTGATGATGGCATTTGACAAAATCTAATGTGTATTGCTTGTTTCACAATTGGTGACTGAATGTAAAACACTTTGAACTACACAATATACTTGAACTACATGTATCCATCTCAATGAATCTCTTTTGAGATCTTCTATGGCTGTAAGATAATCTACTTTGATTGGTGCTTTTGGCCAAAGCAAGCTAGTTTTATTCATATTTCCCAATATCAAGTCCTAGTCTAAGTCCTCGATCCTTACATTTTGGATAGTGGTTGTCCAAAGACGGACCCAAGGGCCATTTACAAAACCCTGTCTAAATGGGGGTTATTTAAGGATCCCTTTGTTATCACAAATTATTATTTTTTTTTTCTACAAATATTTTGCATGGTAAAATAAATAAATGCATTTTTGAGGGGTTTACATATTGTTGTTTTTTGGCTCGATGTCTAATAAGTCTGGATGCCGCTGCTTCAGAGGAATAAAATATTCAACCCAAAAATATGAAATCTTGTTTATTAATCTGAATCAGGTTTGCTTATTAAGCAGTGAAACATCTAAAACATGATGGTAAAGTCAGTAAACAGTCATTAAACACTGATCTACACAGCATAACACACAATCTGACTATTCATCCAATAGCTGTTGGATCAACTTCTTTCTAAACAAACAATTTCCGTTTCATTGTTCTGTTTTGCTGTAAAAGCTGATCACTATGATTATTATAGCTATTTGTCAGCATCTTTGAAGATTACAGAACATGGCCAAAAGGAAATGTTTCTTTAACATTTTTGCAGTTATCACAAACCTTTTATTTTCTTGAGAAAAAAGAAATATATTAGTTTTGCAGAAAGAAATGTGCATACTGTATCTTTTTCTCCATATACACAGAAAGTCAAGCATTTAAAGAGTACAACCTAAATAAATTCAGCAAATGGTTACATTGAGTTCCCACAGACACTCTCATAATGGTGCTGAGTGCCGACTTTTATTCCAGCTGACAAGGATTCACTCTTTTGCTCATGACTAACCATTTGTTAAAACATTTCCACGCGCAATTTAAATGTGGATGTCCATAAGCAAACACAAACATGCACAGTTAAATTCAGCTCCGCTCACTTTTTGAGTGAATTCAGAGCCATAAAGTCAACCCCCGGCGCGGCCTAGATGGGTCACGTACCTCTGTGCTGCGCCGGAGCAATCTGCAATGAAAGCTTTCCCATTTGTAATAAACCGCGGCCTCTCCGAAGAGCAATCCTTGGGAGAATCCAGCTCACTCTCTCTTCGCCATAACGGCATCTGTAAAACAAATGAGCGGGGAGGTAATTGGAGACAAACAAAAATTACATTTCCAATAAAGGTTTCTGTCTGGTTGGGCTCCCAGAAGCCCCCAGCCCCACTCAACTATTTAACAGCCTTAATATACCCTCTCATCAGCTTTCCTGTTGAGAAGTCGCTCGAGAGGAGTTATCGGAGCACAAACAGAGCTCATCTAATGTGAACAGGTTAATGTTTCAGTGGTGGAAGGATCTTGGGCAATTAAAAGTGGAAAAGGTGGTCTGGATTTGGATGAACTCTGGTGGTAGTTTTGGAATTATTTGCGCTTCATCAAGCAGTGAGAGTGCTATCAAAGGATCCTAAAGACCGTTTTAAAATGTCAACTCCTCAACAAATGTGTCTTTTTCCTTAAAACAACAAAACACTTACATCTAAGTCCTGACAGTTAAGGAGGAAATTGGTAAACCTCTGTTTTGCTTCGACTGCCTTGGTCCTGAGTAGAACTAGATAAATAAATCAATAACAATATATATTGCAATAGACACATTTGATCAATATCAATAGATAATACCTCTGATACAATATCCAATACATAGAATATTCACTGAAGTCCAATCCAGAACCACACAGCATTCTGGGAGATGTACACAACCTCTTGCAACTAGCTAAGCAAGGCGGGTGGCATCGACCAACTCACTCACTTGTTACCTAGCAACAACCTGTTGAGTAACTTGCACAGCAGCAGTTTCAGGTTTCACCACCTCTTAAAAATAAATATCAACATAGAGTGAAAACTGTGGATAAGACAATTGAGGTTATTCCACCAGTTTGGCAGAATTTCAGATGTTCAGAACAAAAAAACAAAACAGTTTGGACTGTTTCTTTTTCTCGTTCTGGTTTGGCGCCGCCATCTTACTTCTTAGCTGTGCTTAGTGACGACCAGCGGCTACCTCTGCTGGATGGCGGCCAAACTACAACAATAAAAGAAGGTCTCAGCGGACATTATAAATTAATCGATTGGAACTCATTTTAATCTAATAAACCATTAATCGACAATTAATCCTAAATATTAAGTATTAATTATTTTCATCCCTAATCAAAACAATATTTTTTTTTAAACAGACTTATTTCTTCATTGTCACAACAATTTGTAACACACACACACACACACACACACACAGAGCCACAAAGTAAGAATTCCACCGAGAGTAGCAGCAGTCATCTCCTCCCTGCAGCAGTAAGATCAAATCAGCCTGTTTATCTGATGGTGAACCTAACATTAGGCCAAACTAAAGGTCTCCCCTCAGCTTCCTCTTATCTAACCCAGAGAAACGTGAACTACGTGGCCCCTCACTGGGGGGAAGCTGATTACAGCCTCCGGGCCCAAAAGGCAGCAGGTCCTCAGCTCCATTCATCCCATTATGAGGCTGTGAGCCGAGGGGGCCGAGGTGGCTATTAACTGCAGGTTGTGGATCAGACCCATGGATACTCTGGTCTCTAATACCTCCGAGTTGAATGAGATGGGCTGTAATGTGAGCTCAGATTCACAGCCGGTGGGTCATACGACCTCAGCAGTGACCAAACGTTTGTGGTTAACGAGAGGTCACAACAGTTTAAGTTTGTTTGGTGAAGTTTATCAAAATGACCGGATGCAGTTCCTGTAATAAATAAGGACAAGTCCATGAAAAGTTTTAATTTCAGGTTGATGCCTGAGTGTGTTTGAATGTCAAAGTAAAACAACTTGCAGCATTACACATGACGAAAGCTTTAGATAATACAATCAATCTCAGATAGAAGTTTGCCAAATCTGACTTGTTTGCCTTATTTTATTCTAAATCATTAATAAATCAAAAATAAGCTCCACCATTCCAAAAGCATGTGTCTTCTTTAACATAGGACAGAGGTTAATTATTTAGAGTTCCCCTGTATGTGTTATCCTTTTTATGATGTTTTATGTGTTTTAAAAGAAATTCATTCTTTATTCCATTATTGTAATTCAGATATTATTTACTATTCCTCCATGGACTTTCATATATGCTAAGTTAATCAAATCAGAAATCATTGTTGTTTGTCTTTGTTTAATTTGCACAAAAAAAAAAGAAAAAAAAACCTGCTTGTTTGCACAACTAACTGTGTATTTTCCAATCAACTCTAATGTAACTGTGCACAGTCACCAATTTTGCTTTTAATTGAAGGATTTTCAGACCTGTCTTATTTTGCAGCTTTGTCTTATAAAAATCAAACCAAACATTTGAATTTGGCTTCAAGATTATCTCTGCAACTTTCATCTAATTAGCTCATCATGAAGTAATGGCAAAATGCAATCCATCTGGCCACAAAACGCCTTATCAGTTCACCGGACGAGTTGCTACAAAGCTTGGCTTCACGGTCATGTGTCAAAAGCCTTGAATTAAAGCTGATTGTCTTCAGCTTAGTTCATATCTCGACTGCTTTGTTCCACAAATTACAGAAATTCTGTCAACAATTACCAAAACACCAATGGATATTAGAGTTTGCCTCCTCCACACACATGCCAGAGTTTACCTCAGCGGTTACCTCACCCTCTATTATGTTGTTTAAATGCATTTGTGAGAGAGACACGGAATAGAGAACAGAGTGAGGGAGCGCAAAAGGGTTTGTGCAAGTGTTGGAGAGAAGAGCTAATAGTTGGAGGGCATTCCTGTCAGTGCGGCTGGTCCTTTGTGACTTCCTTGGCTCTTTAATGATTAGCTAGCTTGATGTGTCTACTCCGAGGAGACAAAGATGGGAAAGACCCTGAGATGTTTAACTGGCTAATTCCTGCGTGTTCTTCCTCTCGCAGTCGTTTGTCCCACTCCGGAAGAACCAGGGAATCCAGGATTTTGCAAAAAGCAAATACCTTCTTCTCCTTCATCATCAAAAGCTAAGTGAAAGATTTGTAAGCCTGGGTTCCGAAGACAAGCGGAGGCAAATCCGCAGGAGCCTTCGTTCTAATAAACAAAAGAATGCTCAAAACTTTGCTCAAAGCTCTCAGTTTCTCTAATTAGGCCTTTCCCCCGAGTCTGGCAAGTCACAGCTTTGTTCACTTCAACGTTCAGAAAAATTAGAAAAGCTTCTGAAACTGTTGCCTTCCAGCTGAACTAAAAAGGGGTTGAGGGGAGCAACTGATGTTTTGCGCACAAACGCACACCGCATTAGGAAATGACATCGGCAGTGCAGCAAATTATGATTCGTCACCAACTTCTTGGCCTCTCCATCTTGAGGAACAGCCTACCTTCCCTTTGTACAAAAAAGAACTGTGACCCACATCAGTTAGTACGCGCAGTGATATGATGCACGCTAATTGCAAAGTGGGACATATTGGCCACATGTCTGCGTTTCCATGTGTGCGTACCCTCACAGGCCGCCTGCCCTCCCTCCTCCGTCTCCCCTGATGTGTTTTTCATGTTAACACTTTGCAGTGCCTTAGGTACATTGTGCGGCTTCCTGCCATACACAGCCCTACTGAGCCCATTTGGAGTGTTTTTATGCGAAAACATCTTTTTTATTTTTCAATTAAAATTTTATACCTTTGTGTTTTTTTCCGTCTTCTTCTTTTTCCGTTTCTGTTTCTAAGGGTTGCTATTTTTCGTCGGATGGTAGCTATGTTTTTTTTTTATGGTTTTGTTTTTGTCCTTGTTTTAAAGAAACTGACTCGTTGGATCTCAGGCTGAATCGTTGTTAAAGCTCTTGAAAAGGTTTAAAAAGGGAAACAATTTCCAAAGATTGCAGATTTGATCAAACTATGACAACTAAATGCAACTTTCAGAGAGATGATGTGGCTGGAAAATGTATCATCAGCTGCTTTCGGTGAAAGACCACAGGCTATAGACCCACAGCTAATCAGCTCTGTCCATTTCTCAATCACTCAACAATCAAGTCGCCTCAGCATAGCAAACATGCTATGAGTTATACATTTAGCAAAAACAACAATGATGTACCAGCAGGTCTTTCTTGTTCCCTTACTGAATCTTTTTAAAGGGACAGTATTATTATTGTCATGTTCAAAGCAGAATTAAACAGTGAAGAGTGAAACAGATATGAAAGAAGAGTGTAGTGCTTATGCTGCAGATTATAGCTAAAGTCCCAACTTAATTGCAACAATAAAACACAACAAAAGCATCAACAACTCATTTGAGAATCAAAGGCATCCATGCCAGAAATAACATCTCCTCACTTCTTTTCATTTCAAGATCTAAAAATCTTTTCGCAGCTGTTTACAAGAACAGAAAGACGTTTGAAGACTAAAGACCGCCAGCCAAAAAGTCATGCCGTATCACGTCTGACACTCCAAATCTTGAGAAATTGATCCTGGAGTATAGTCATTGATCGCTTCAGGTTTGAAAGCACACCCAGGTCGGTAGAGGAGGGAACAGGGTAGAAGTGAGATGTGCACCTGGCTCAGTTCTTTTGTCAAGGCAATCGATGGCCTCCCACTGTGGGGGTATATTAGTCGGAACACAAGAGGAGCACAGCATGAGCTTCCATATAATATGGGTTTGTATACTGCATCACATTATTACTGCTAATGTGATGAGGGTATTAATTTCCTGCTTAATCTTAACTTTTATTAAACACGTGTTTCCAATTGAATGTTTTAGTGAGGGATATATTTTGTGAGTTGTGTAGATGTGGCCATGAAGGATCCATCGTCCTCAGATCTCAAGCAGAAGACACATGGCTGTTCAAGATGGCAGAGAAACAGCAGGAGCATTTTACAAACTTTGTGGTTTCAAATTCTTGTGCTGTGAATTGTTTTTAGATTATTGATTACTTATAAGGTATTATCTGGAACCTCAAGCCAGCCAATTCAGAATGTCCTAGAACCGACACCAAGTCTCCCCTCAGGATGTGAGCTATGGGGTCATGTTGCTACCAGTGGGTCGGTGCACTCTGCACTAGAAGTGTGCGATGCTGCTTAGTTTGGTATTGATCCGATACCAAGCAACCACAGGGACCATATCGGCTATGCTGATACCGATACTTTTTATTTAAGTTTGACGTATCATCAACCTTCTGAGTCTCTTAGGTGTTTTTATGAATTTTCTTTTAATTATTTTTGTTCAAACTCAGGACAGAATTTGGACAAAATTTACAGCCATTGGCAAAATACTTTTATAATAAATTAACATTATTTTTGTGCATTTTTCCTCAATAAACATAGTAAAATTTATATAAGAACTTAAGATCAAATCAAAACAAAATTGTTTTTCAGGAAGAGCTGAGAAACTCCACTGCAAAAATAAATCAAAATTTTCAGAGGAAATCTGAAACTAAGGTGTCAATCGTATCCGGATTGATATCGGATATCAATGCGATAACAATCAATATTGGATTGGCACCAATCTGATACAGATAATAACTTGGTATTGGTATTATACAGCTTCCATTTTATTATTGGGACAACTGAAAGAGTCCTTTGCACAGAGAAGGAAAGGTAAGTGCTATCTTCAATGTTGTGTCATGCTAAGGCTGTGAACTCTCAATAGCTGGGTTACATACCAAGTCTTCCATGTAACACTGAAGAGATGTATCTAAGGACAAATACCATCCACTACTGTCTCCACCTCTCCAGATCTGGTTTGTAATGGACAGGTTGTCTGGAAAGGAAGTTGTAGTTTTGGAGTTTTGCAAAAATATCACAAAAAAAAAAAAAAAACACCTGAAGCTGTTTTTAAAAAACAGTAACCTGCCTGTCCCTCACCTGTACATTTGTCGGCTCTAGTACAGATTTAATGTACGGCTCAAACATACCGATATATTTTCATTGAACGCAGTTAATACAAATGGTCGCCACTTGTTATTGCATGATGGCTGGGGCCTTAATATAAAAATGACAGGAAGTGAAACAGCTTCTCTAGTTTGACAACTTGTGAGAGGAATTAATGCGTCTGTTTCAAAGCCGTCATTTCATTCAGTGAAGGTAGGGGGCGTATGCCATCTGCTCACAGGGTGGCATTTGTTAAACTTGTTTAGGCTACGCAGACTGATCTTAAACCCTGATGTTAGAAACTCTGCTAACATTTCGGAGAAATAAATGAAGCAGCAGAAAGCAAACGTTTGTTCATTTTTATTGGTTTGGATTTCCCCCCCCCCCCCCGTCATGTATCATTTACGTCCGCTGGCGTGCAGCACTTTGTTGATTTAATGGAAAGGAGTGGACATTTTTTACACGTAAACATGTTACACCTTATTAAAACCGTACAGCAAATGAACTGTTTGCTGAAAAAAGGTATTTTTTTCTGTATTATCCGAAACATAACTCGACTCGTATGAAGAACGAAGAGCGACGGAACCAAGGCGGGCCGTGCCGAGGGTAAACTGAAGCCAATGGAGCCAACGAAGGCCACAAAAAGACTGGCGCTGAAGGGCCCAGGACAAGTATTGCCGTGTCCCCCCCCTCCATCCCCCTGAAACCACCAAGGCCACCGGGTAATGAATAAATAAACAGCCCCTCAAACCATCTCGCCTCTTCCTCTTCCTGCTTTCCTCATTTGGCAGGCCTCACACACACACACACACACACACCCACACACCCATGCATATGCATACGCTCAGAAACTGGCACATGTTCATAAACAATCCACACAAACGCAGGATTGCCTTACTGCCTATATACTTACTCACAAACTGGTTTTGTGCAGAAGTTTGTTCTGCAGGTCTGGATTCAGAAGGACGTCACCGATTTTGTTCAACTTCGAAAAGTGTAAGTTTCATGTACCTTTCATGTATTTACCCACTGACTAACCCTACTCCCAGGACTTACTCTGTGAGTAAATTTGAGCAACTAAATTTGACAATGCGAGAGCTTGAGGGAACACGAGACAAAACTCTATAAGTCGCACGAATACGATGCCTCACCTCCACACTGCCTGCTCTAACGGTCCAAGAAAAATATTTTCAATTATTCAACCTTTCAGCCCCGAGAAGCCGCAGCTGAGAAGTCTTGTTGGGACAATGCTAATACACCAGCACCACATGCTGAAATGTTGCTATTTTGCTTTTGTTTGCAAAAAGATGAACTTCTCAGCATCACATTGATGCTTCAAAGAAAACCAAAAGCTAGGAGATTGAGAGAAGATGGTAAATGGCCAAAAGGTGATGAAAGTTTCCACCTTAACACTGGGGAATTAAAAGATATATGGTGTTTCTTACAGATATATTCACACCACAAACATTTTTTGTCACATTGTTGCACATTAGAACCACAAACTTTATTGTATTTTGTTGAAATTTTGTGTGGGTTGTGTCTTTTTTAATAAATAATAATATAGTAGCAGCAGCTTTTTGTTTTTTGTTTCTTGTCAAAGCAATTAAATCCTGATTTGCATTTTTTTTGTTAGTTTGTTTTAAATGGACCACAAAATTAGCACTGAGTGCCTCAAACTGGATACCAAGTTTAATGTTAAGATCTAGAGTGTCATGCAAAAAAGTCATATAAACATTTTGGTGAAAAAAATGTTGCTTTTTTTCACAGGTTTTTGACAGTTTTCCAAAGTTAGTGAAACTGTTGCCACTTTTTTTTTTTAGAGGGGTAAAGTGCTGCTGCCGCCCCTCTGTCTGTGCTGCCCTTGGTAGTGAGCCACATTATCTAAATCAAAACATTAAAAGCTGACTAATATAATCTGCTTATTAAATTAGTTTTAAGCAAGGTGATTGCTTGCTAGGTAATATCCTTAATAGTTCAAGAATGTTAAGACGTTGCACCATGACCAAAATTAAGCTTTTAAATACTCTCTTAACAAAATGTTTATTTTAATTCCTGTTCCTTTTTTCTAAAATAAAAAACTGAGATCTTTATAAATACTTTTAAACAGAGAGATTCTAAAATAAAGGTTTATATGTGTAAAAAGCAATTATGACATAAATCTTCAAGTACATGGAAATACAAAAATGTATTATTAAAGAAACCTTTTTGAGTATGAATAAATTGTACCTGAGTAAATAAATGTTTGTCAAAAACAGCTGAGAAGTGTTAAAGTTCTAAATGAGATCAATATCTATGATAAAAAACAAAGCTTAATGGGCGTCATTATGTTCCCAAAATATAAAACAGGTGGTAAAGTTTGCTTGTTCCAGCCACATTTCAGATTTATGGATCCAGTCACATGAATATGTAAACGTTTCTATTTTCATTGAATATTAACCTTTTTAGTCCCTCTAATTATCAAGGGGTTGCCGCCACGTTTCGATTAAACTCTCCACAACCGTTTGGCAGGATAAAGATACTTTTCTGCATCCACAATACCTGGTCGTGTCTTACAAACGCAAGCTATTACCACCAATTACTTTGTTTTGCTTTGATTTTAGAGATTTTGTGTGAATTTCAGAGAAAGTTTGGAGTTAGCTAAAATATAGACCTCACTTTGTCTGGGACTTGGATAAAAAAAAAAAAGAAAGAAAAAAAGAAGTGTACTTTAAACTTGAAATGAACAAATGTGTAAATCAATGCATTACTAGAAATACTCAACTGTAATAGCCAAAGTCTGCAGTGGCAGCTACGTTAATTCACAAACTTTCACGCAGTGTAGTGTTTACAGATGGTTCTATTTGCAGAATTGGGATACCAGGATCTGCAGCCTCAACAAACCCTGACTTAGTTTCTGTTGCACCCATCTGTCCTCACTCGAAGGCCCAGTTTCCCCTCATCTTAAACCATAACACCACATCATTAAATGGAGATTTATTTTCCTGACCTATTAGGTGGAGTGGTATGACTGATGTAATCCTAAATCAGCTCAAAGCGACAGAGGAGTCCGAAAGAAAGCAGTGAACCAGAATGGATCAGTGGACGCCACCTGAAACCAGCAGCGGCATAAAATAGCAATAAAAGAAATAATTTGTCTCAGTTTTGTAGATCACACACACTGACCTGTGAATCAGTCCCCACGTTTGTCTGAAGTGGACATATTTTCACCGAGAGACTGGTTTTCTGGGTGTAGTTTGCTCCTTATGAGGCAAAAGTTTTATCAACAAGTAATGTAAGCTGTGCGGTGAGACCTTCATGGATCAGGTTTGTGTACGTCACAAAGACACTTGACCAGATTTGGATCATTCAGACTTGGACGGCACCTTAGCACCACAAACATAACGTTCTTCAAACAATTCCTGGATCATTCTTGATTGGTCCAGGGTGTATTATCTTGCTGAAATAGGTCCAAGACATCAGTTATTGTCTACAAGACACATAAGTAGATACGACATGGACTTAAAGCATGTACTTTATTTAATTTTTTTTCCATATTTGGTAAAACTGTCACCACTTCATGTCGGTATAATCAGTAAAAAAAATCAAACTCCTCCACCTTCTCCCAGAGCTACTATTGCCATCTGAAGAAATGTGTCACTCTTGGTCAAAAACAACCAATCAGAGCCAGGAGGAGAGTCAATCAGTCCTGGTGTACGCGCTGCTAAATGTGATAACGGCAGAGAAACAACTTACCGTTACAGGAAAAGTCTTTATCCTCCATCATCGATGGCCATGCTAACTAGACTGAGCTGTCGTGTTGGGGGAGACGTTGTAGCATAGCAGAGAGCAAGACGAAGGTTCTGAGCAGCACCTACATGAGCATGATTGAGACTGCCAGGCCTGGCTCTGACTGGTTGTTTTTCACCATGAGGAGAAAAAACATGAGGAGCTTCATTATATACAATCAGGACCAGCATTAACTTGCTTAGCAATCTGAACTACAGGAACTCACAGACCAAAGGGGACAGCCGATGCTCCCAATACGTATCAATAAACCTCTGCCAGTTCATCACTGCGCCTTTCTTTGTCCACAACTGCAGACTGGGAGCACCTTGCAAGAGCTGCAGTTTTAGAGATGGTTCGCCCCAAGATCTCCATCCATTGCAATCTGAGATTTTCGCAGTTACTTCCATTCATCTGTCTATTATCTTACATGATTCTCCCTAGCGGGGTTGTGAGGGGCATTGGTGCCTATCTCCAGCGGTCAACGGGCGGGAGGCGGGATACACCCTGGACAGGTTGCCAATCCATTACAGGGCAACACAGAGTCAGACAGGACAAAGTACCATGCACACACACTCATCCCTAAGGTGAATTTAAAGAGATCAATCAACCTGACAGTCATGTTTTGGACAGTGGGAGGAAGCCATAGAGAACCCACGCATGCACATTGAGAACATGCAAACTCCACTCAGAAAGACCGGGATTCGAACCCAGGACCTTTTTGCTGCAAGGCAATAGCGGACTTATGCTTCATTAATGTTCTTGTTTCTAGCAAATCAATTTTGAGGATCCAATGTTTTCTTGCTGCCTAACATATCCCACCAACAAACAGGTGCAACAACGAAGGAAAAATCTGTGGTATTCTCTTCGCCTGGAAGTGGTCATAATGCTATGTCTGATCGACGTTCACATTCGTGAGTTTTACTTTTTCTGTCTTAAAGAGCAACTTTCATTGTTTTATAACCGAACGCAGCTGAAGTGCATGACTGAATGCTCCTTTGTTTGAGCTGGACTGATCCTGATGATTAGCACATGTTCAGCTCCAGATTCTGAACCCAAGAAGCTTCACTGCTAATTCTCTAGCAGATGCCCTGAACCTCTCAGCTCATGTCACTAATGCAGAGACCTGATAAAGTGAGCAGGGATGTGTTCAGACAGTTGTGCACTACTTTGTGTTGGTTTTGTTCAACAAAAGCTTTCGATTTAGCTATGAATATCTTTTTATGCTATAAGCTGCGTGACCCGTTCAGAGCAGGTGAAATTATTAAAAACCCTTCAGGACACAAGAAAACACCATGTAGCAGACAATCAAACAGAACTCTAATTGTTTATCCTAAGTTAACTTATCACTGCCCAGACACAAAGCTTACTTGAACGGTTACTAAGAACCAGCGACATCTCCGTTGGACAGCCAGTTGTGTGGCAGAGTCGGTTCGACCAGGGACAAAATGTGGAAATGTTCGATGTGTAAACATATGTTTGAAGGAGGTTGTAAGCCTTGTGCTTTCTTCATTTCTTTAATAGTCATCAAGCTGGTGGATAACAAACTTGCGGAGCATCTTCAATAGATTGTCTTTTCACCCTTTGTTTTCAGTTAACTTTCAGTTTTGTATACCGTTGGGTTAGACATTATCATTAACTGACATTGACATATAGATAGAATTGTAGAACAAACCTTTTTTCATTATCAGAATCAGAAACTTAAGGGCTTTCCTTTGCTCTGACTTGAAACTTCCTGAATTGGCATTTTCACCAGAGGTCTACCACAGCAGTTCATTTATTTGCTCTGGACAGAAGAGCATATTTACTTTCCTACTTTCCCTGTAGCAACATGTTTTCTACACCAAGCAGAAAATCACCCAGTAACCTTGACCCTTGTGCTCTTTATACATTTCCATGCAACTTCCACCAACAGCTCATTCTGTTGTATCATCGACTTGCACAACAATAGATCGTCCCCTACAAACAACACTTAGTATTTTCAGCATTTTTATTTTTTTTTTCACTTTACAGCTGTGGGAGACTTTAAAAATCCACTCATCAGGAATTCTTGCATATTTCATTGACTTGCAAAAGCCCTTTCTGTACACATTGCCATGTCACAGCTTCATTGCCCTTTATTAGGATTTTACGTGACAAACCAACATAAAGTTGTGTAAATGACGAGCCTGAGAACAATCCCTCTTTTATCATCCATTCTAATCCTCTCAGATTAGAGGACTTGCCCAGAGCAAGCAGAGGTTCATCTGTTGGAGCAGCAGCGTCAGAGTCTCTGCCTTAAAAAAAAGCTCACACAGCAGGAAGAACGTAATGGACAACCCCGAGCATCCTCTATGAGTCTGTGATATAACAAGAGTCTCTTCAGTCAGAGGTTTCCTCAGAACTGCTGTAAGGCCAACTGCTACAGGAGACACTGACATCACCATAATGGACTCTTGGAAGAAACTTGTATAGTTTAAATGACAACTAGGCAGAAATATTGTTGTTTTGAGGCTGTTTTTAAGTAATGCAAAGGCACTATAGTGCAAGAACGCATGACCAAACATGAATCAAGTTTCGATTCTAATGAACACTGAAGACATTTTAGGTATCCAAAATAAATAAATAAACCAGCAGAAGAAACAAATGAAATGAATCATTTCATTTGTTGAACTCGCCCTTCAAAAAAAAAAAAAAAGCTGTCGTCCAGTTTTTGATAGAAAGAAAGAGGAAAGAGAAAAACAATAAATCGTACAAATGAAAATGGTCGAGCTTGTTTTGATTTATCATGCGATTAATCAGTTTATTGCGTATTACGACAGGCCTAATTGGAACACTGGATATTCTGTTGGGATAAATTTTGAGTTGAACTGAATTACATTTAAACCAAGTTGGACTGAAATGCAACACAGTGACGGATGAAAACCTCTCAGAGGACGGACGAAGTTCGTTACTGCAGCCAAGGTTCACCTTCTATAGCAAGACAACCTAAATCTACAGCAAGAGCAACAACGGATTAGATTACAGCACATGTATGTGTTAGAATTGCCTAGTCAAAGCCCAGATCTAAATCAAATTGAAAAAATTGACTTGAAAATTACATTATGCAGATGCTCTCTATCCAGTCTAATTGAGCTTGAACTACTTTGATGGTACTACTTTGTACCATTCCAAAGCTGGTAGAAAAATACCCCAAAATACTTTCAGCTGTAAAATGTGGCTCTACAAAGAGGGTGGGATGGGGAGAAAGCAAAGCAGAACACCTATTTTATATGTAAAACAAAGTGTAAATTGAAAATGAATAATAATTGTGCGTTTCTTTCTTGGCGTTAACTGATCACATTAAGTCCCAATCAAACACATGGAAGCTTGTAGAAGTGAAAGAAATCTGAAAATTTCATGGGATATAAATACTTTTCTAAGTTTTTACATCAAAGCTGCAAGGAAGTACTTCTAATGTTGATAAGGTAGCAGTTTTCAGGAAACATTCATTATTCTAAAAGAAAATATTCATATGTAAGTGTTGGAAGTTTGTTTAGTCATTTAGAAATGCAGGAATCTGATCGTCTCATTTCAGCTGAAGCAAGTTTGGGATATTGGTGTGTGGGGGTGTGTGGGTGTGGGTGTGTTTGAGCAGGGATATTGAAGACGCTTTATTGCAGCTATTAGTTCCTATTTTACTGTGAAAGAAATCAGACAAACAGTTCCCAAAGTCATAAAGAGAAAAAAAGATCACGAGAAATGAACGACCTAATAACGGTCCCACTTTTATCATCTGTTTTAATCCCAACAATAAATTCTGACCCCGAGCAACTTTAATCGAACTCAGCAATTAAACTGATTCAGACGCTGATTGCTTGTAGCATCGCGCCAGACACGGCTATTATCAGAAAGAAAAGTTCAAGTGGTCCAAACCCACACTGTGAGGTTTGCTGCAAAGCACAAAACAATTAAGAAGAAAAATAACAACCAACACTTCGGCGATAAGATTGGACTTTACAAACTGAGCCTGCGTTGGCACTTTCGACACTTCCTTCCGCATTAACACACACAAATGAAACAATCCGGGTCAAGCCTCAACAGAACGTCCTGGATTCTTGGATTAAAAGCGTGATTCGGTTTAACCTTGAGGATGCGTGCGTCTTTGTTCCTACACTTTGTACGGATGCAAATGAGTGTCTGGCTGTTTACCCCCGGACGCAGACAGAGAGAAAGAGTGTGTGAGGGTGTGTACGTCTGTGATATCATGGTGTGCTTGCTCTGCTCTCCATGCTGCTCTGCTCCCACAGGGCCCCTGGGACCCATCTGCCTCCCCGTTATTAATTCATCAGGCTTAACCATGCAGCACTTTATGACTCTGTTTGGGCCGACGAACTATCACACACCCATATCTCCCTCTTTCTCTCTCTCTCTCCTTCTTTTTCTCTCTGGCTCTTCCGCAGCGTATCGAAAAACAATATCTGTCACTTTGGCCGCAACTTGAAATGTCTTCTGTGTTGTCTTCGCTTCTTCTTCCTTCTAATTATGATGGAGGTAGCAGATGAAGCGAATGTTTTTGCACAAACACTGTTCCTGGTGAGATGATTCAGTTTTTTTGTTTTTTTCTAAAAGAAAGTACTGAGCAGAAACAAATTTATTTAAAGAATCAAAAACTTCTGCAGAGGCCGTAAACCTTTGGGCAGCCACCAAGTTGACTGACTTTACTTCGCACTCCATCTGTGCTGCTAATTCCCATCACGGAAAAAAAACAACATTTTGCCGATTTCGCGGCCGTGTTTCGAGCAAACCCTTTTATAGAGTGAAACCCAAACTTTCCGCCATGAAAGATAATCTAAGAATCAATCAATGCCCTTTATGTGAATCCACCCTGATTGCCGTGCCTAAATCCATCGCCGTCAAGAACAGAGAGAAAAGATCTGAGATTGCTGCACATCAAAAGAGTTTATCTAGATAGCATTACGCGACCGTAAGTAGCTGCAGCAAAGACAAAAGATATTGCTCTGAGATTCAAGAAAGGAGAGTAAGCGGACGGTCTTTCTTAGAATTCAGTTTTTCTAAGCCACTTCCCAAAGTCACATACTCCTGCTTCGATTTGCACAACCAATGTGCATATTAGTTTTATCCAATTAACCTGGCCTTTTTTTCTTCGTCTTCTTCAGAAGAGACGAGAAGCGCTCATTTCATAGATTGCAAGGTTAGATAAAAGTGATTCTTCCCTTCTTCTTCTTCGTCCTTCAGGGGGCAACATGAACCCTTAGGACATCCAGGGGGAATGTTTGTTGGGTCAACATTGGCTGAATACTGAGGTTATACTGCCCCCCAATGGACATTATGTGAAAAAGGTGCTGATTTGAGCCAACAATTACCCAAGTTTACAATGTCTGTGAAGCTGTAAGATTACGTATATGGGTACACTTACAAATATATTTATCAAATCAGTTCAGAGTATTTGTAAAAAATGAAGGAACACATGCTTTAGAACTTCAAATTTCCAACTTTAATTAAAAAAAATAACTTTTCAAATCGGAGTTTGATTGTCAAAAACACAATTCTTAACCTGCTTGTCCGTTACGAAGGACTAAAAGTGTCATGACTTGATAAATATGCAAGCACTGAAATAACTACTGCAATTTGACGTTAATGGATAATATCAATATACACATTTTTAACCTGTTAATATGTAAATCCTACAACTTAAATGAGTTTCCATGTCATCCATTAATGGATAGTTTGTATTGACCGTGCATCTGCTCATATTTGTCAGTCTGGTCCCACTTTGACAACCTAAGATTTAAATTAGTTTTCTCTGCTCTACTGTTTAGTGAAGCATGAGCCCACATTGGATAACGACCCCCAGTAAACATTATCGTCCAGAATGTCCCTTAGAATTACACCGGCCTTGATCAGAGGTCTCAGATCAGATCACATGTAACACAAGGGTCAACCGTCCCAAACCAGGATCAGACCAGGAAAAGAGTGTGACACAAAGTCTTGGGAAATACAGTACAATGAAATGTCATTATTTCTGAGATCTGATCATTTTATAACTTTTTATAGTTGTGGTAAAATTGTCTGTGATGTCCAACCCTTAGTTTTCAGAGAAATAATCCTGCCTCTCTGTCTCTCTCATCAGCAGCCTGTTATTGTTATTCAGTCTGCAGAAGAAATTATTTTCTTCTAAGAGAGTAAGGAGGGTCTCATATCCTATCTTGTTGCCTGAAAGGTCGTGATTAGATGCACCAGTTGTATAACATAAAATAAAATATATTAAAAACATTAGGGAGATAATTCACTGTTCCATACTAACAAGTGAAGTTTACTTGTAAAGCACATTTCAACAACAAAGCTGAAATTGTTGTTATGGTGTAGCATCTAAAAACATAACACAATAAGAAATTATGAAACAAGCCATAAACATTAGATTTAGTCAAATGCCACACTAAAAATCATCAACTAAGTCAAATTGATCAAATACGTTGATCAATGTTCCAGTTATGAATCAAGAGCAACTCTAAACACGAGCTCTGATTTAAAGAAACTCAGTGTTTCAGCAGTTTTCTGGAAGTTTGTTCCAGATTATCGGACCGCAAACGTGCTTCTCCAGGTTTGATATTTTTATAATCCCTGCTCCTCAAACTTCATCAACATTTGGTGTCAGAAATGGAATAGTTCAGATAGACAATCACCTCAACACCGCCTTCGAGAGGAGTATCCGTCTCTGCTGTGTGTTGCCATCAGTACCACAGTCACCAGTCGGTCTGGGGCATCCTTTGCTCTGTAATTGAATTTGCTAATAAAGTGTACAACATCTCCCTGTTTTTCAGTGGAGTCTTGAGAAAGCCTTGAGGTCTGGAACATCAGAAGAAACAGATTTCTAAACAACAAAAACAGTCTAGGATATGTAACGAATTACCAGCTTTACAATTGTTCTGTGAGAACCAACCACTCTCTCAGCTTTACTGGTGTTTAAATGCCCCTTGAAGGGAAGCATTTTTCTTCTATCATTATTCAAACAAAAGGAAAATATGGAGAAAAGTACTTAGAATGTATTTATGATTCAAGCAACAATGTTGGGATTTGATCTTCAAATGGTTCTGTGTTGTCTAACTTGCTTTCACACCAATCATTCATTTAAAACAAAATCTTTAGCTTTTAGCAACAACATAAAGAAAGTGTTTGCATTTATTTTGTTGATTGTGAAATCAGGTTTTTGCACAGTTGGTGCGGAGGTATTAATGGATGGTAAAATAATGTTGTTCCAGGTAACTGTTAGTAATGTAAAAGTCAGCTTTATATCTGGGAAAACAGCTGAATCTAAACATTACAAATCTGTGCTTGATTAAAAGTAGAGATTCTTTTGATAGTTGACATCCGTTTTAAGTGAAACACCTCAGACTTTCTCACAGCACCAAAAGAAGCAGCAAAAAAAACCCAAAAAAAACAAGTGGAAAATGTCTGAAATTTACTAAAAACTCTGGTAGCTACTTCAAGGAAATATAAAAATATACTGAAAAACCCCCAACATCTTTTTAGTTTCTTGATTAAACTGTTGCCATCCCTCCACTTCCTGCCCCGAAAGCCAACCTTCCTCTGCGCCTGCTCCCCCAGGGAGCTCTTTCTTGGCAAACAGGGCTGTTTATTTTAGTAAAAGCCTCTCGCTTTGGCTGGTTTGTCTAATTAAAATGTTGCAAAAGCATTGGGGAGCAGGCATTTTATTTAACGGCTAATTGTGCTGACACCGAGGGACCAGGATATTTTATGCATACACTTTTTGAGAGATCTCAAGGAAATAACTCAGTCGAGTTTATGCACACACACACGCACGCGCGCGCACACACACACGCACAGGAGATCAGTTTCTTGTTCACCGGTGAGATGAATTTTAAACAGTCAGGAGTATCAAGTTAATCAGTGGGAATTCTGTGGGGGAATATCAAGTTGCCTTTTAACACGGCAGGATGCATGTATGATTAATGCACGGCTCCCTATTGGACTCAACAGAATAATTGTCTTGTTTACCAACAGGTGTTTTTAATCTAGACACAGGAATTAACAATCCTTGTCTGGAGAGGCGTTCAGGGGTTGCCACGTTCGGGACGCGACGGCTTGTCGTTTGTCACAGAGGCGGCTTGAGAAACCGAGCCGAGTGCGACAGTACAAGTCGAACAAGATGTTTTTTGCTGTTGTTTCAAAGTTCTCCGATTACACACCGATCATTAAAAGGATTATTCATCTTTTGTCTCACAAATGGTCAGCAAAAGGTCAAATATGTGTTATTTTGTGTTTGGGTTTGGAAAGGAAGGCCTATTTCCAAAATTATTTCTATTTACAGAAATTCCAGAGTGATTTTTCAAAAGTATTATTTAATGTTTTGACTTGAATTTAGAAGTCTACTTACATTAATATTATTATAATCTGGACATTTGCCTACAGTATCTTCAGTACATGAAAACGCATTGCTTCCTGCTGTGAAATCATGAAAAATCAAAGTAAAAAAATTGCTAAGATTTTGGGAAGAGAACTTTGAAACTGCATAAATTAGATTCACCCATCAGTCCAATTCACAATGCCTGAGCATCCTGCATTCATCTGTTAAAACAACGTTATACAGGACTACAACAAACAACAAATGTACCTAGTGTGTGATGCTGAAGTCATAAAGTTTTACAGGAAATTCTACCAAATATTTAGTAGGTAAGCTTCTGTATGTTTAAAATGTCCCCGTTCTCATAATTCAGAGATGTGGCGAATACAAATCATTTTTGATAATGCTAACTGGTCTAAAACATGAAAGTTTTCATGAGATCTAAGGTAAGAGAGAGAATTAGGGACAAATATGTCTTTTTATATTGTGAATGTAAATATCTGGCTTCAGCTGTATTTGCAAAAACACTTAACGCTATAAGCATTCAGCGTATTACACAGTAAAGTGCTCATTTGTCGAAACCCCTGATGATTTCCTCTGGAAGATGTGATTCTAGTGGGAAATAAATGTATCACATTTACTTCTTTCTACTCCCAGCTCTCTGGATATCTGTCAGCCTGGGAACTACACAGACGAGTCACCTTTACGGTGGCGTCGTCAGGGAAAGTCGCCAATCGTTTCTTCCTCTCTAATGGGGTGCTAAAACACTTGGCCAGTGGTCTTCCTTGGTTTTCAAATGCTGTGCAGCAGGATAGTGTGAAGTACTGTATTTCTGAGGAAAGGCGTTGCATGTATTACCTTTTCACACCTCAGCAGGAAGCCGACAGGTTGGCAGAGTCGCAGGTATTTTACCATCCAATTGCTACAGCAGCTCAGTGGCACAATCGAACAAATGTTGGAGTGAGAACGAAAATGGAGGGATACAAATATAGATAATTCTTGGGTTAATTTTACTTCCATTTTTGTACTCCATATAGCTAAAAACAGCTAAAATAGCAAATATTAGCTTTTAAGCTACAGCTAAATAGCTATAGCTAAAAATAGCTATTTAACCAGCTAAAGTAGCTGGTTACATAGCTACTTGTTTTAGCTACTTAAGCATGCAGCTATTTTAGCTGGTTTAGTAAACAACTAAAATAAAGAGCTATTTTAGCTGGTTAAATACTGTATCTCTTTATTGTACCTGTTTTTAGTTGTAGAAAAGGACAAAAAGTAGCTAAAAAACTGTTTCTTTATTTGAGTAAGTCTTATACTACTGTCTGCCTTGAAAAGAAAAACTTCACTTTGTGTCATTCTCCGTTGCAAGGCATTAACTTCCTACATGTCGTCTTGACATCCAGTCCAACCAGTAGCAAAACACCCCCAAAACATTTGGGAATATGTTTTAAGGTTTGCAAGCTTCCTTCTTATTCCTCTAAATGTAAATATCAATTTTTTTATTTTTAATCTCTAAATGCTTTGGAAAAGTGTAATCTGTTTCTGTTGATTTTCAGCCCATGACATTGTTTTACCAGCTTCACAAGCATCTTAAAATGTTTTACCGTTTTTCTGGGGTTGATTTGCAGACCTTGCACAAAGATACGTTCATGTTTAGGACACAAAATACAGCTGGACTTTCCCATTGGGTTCATCGATAGGGACTCATGTTTGTTGGTGAATGCGCACTTTGAGGAACATGCAGATGATACAAAAGGATAAAACAGATTTGTGGAGGTCCACAGTTCTCTTCCTGGTTTTTAGATTTTATTCATGGTGTCACCACAAGCAAGTGTTGCATTAAAATAAATTCACAGGTGTGCCAGTTTACTTGAGCACTGGCAACTAACCTACCAGAAGCTTGAAAATGTGATCAATTGGGCTTTATAAACATTATTTCAATGTACAGTAATACTAGCATATGTAAACTTGTGAATTTAAAGAAGATATAAGACAATTTATAAAATATTTTTTTTATAAGTCTAGCATTCAGAAGTAAAAAAAAAAACAGAAGAGGTGTAACGTATAAGATAACAAATGTTGACGAGTCATCTGACTGTGTGGGAGGGCTTGGCAGTAAGGTCAGTCTGAGGGTCTCATGTCAGCAAAGTATGGGATGTATCTGCACTGTGCTGACAGGAAGTCCCTAATCGTTACCAGAGGTTCTCTGACAGTATGACAGTGGAAGGACGTGGGGAGTTGGACATAGCAGGATTAGTCTTCTCAGCTTGCTGCTACATATACTGTAGACATGCTAGTCAATCATAAAGATGTAGCTGAGCATATTATGAACCCATTGGTCATCAGCCCTTCCAGCTCACCAATAATCAAAATACAATATTAATGGCTTTATTGTTAACGTTTGTCTATGCATTAGGCACGTAAGTCCTTTAATCCTCAAAATGTTCTTTAGGTAATAGAAGGCTGACTTTGTAACTGTCCTTATGTGACTCTGACAGTTCAGAGTCCATCACTGGAATGTTGAGAGGAGACTGTTCTTACTGTTAAGGAGTTGGTAGGTGGTGTTGGAGGTCATAATGATGGAGATGGGCTGTGAACTTCAGTCATGGAGAAGGAGCGAGGATACCGGGAATGTGTTTGTTGCCCGCTTGTCCTTCGAGGGTCGCAAGGTGGATGGTACCTATGTCATTGGGCAAGAGGCAATTTGGAGAGATCAATTAACAAAACAGGAATGGTTTTGGACAATGGAAGAAAGCCGGAGTATCCAAAGAGAACCAACGCACGCATGGGCTCAAACCTGGATCTTGTTGCCAGAAGGCCATAATGCTAACAACTATATTCAGACAATTGTCCACACATCAAGATCATGACAGAAAATCTACCTCATGTCTCCAAATAGCAGATGGAGATGTCGTTGTATTCTGTAATGTTTGATGCATATCATCATGATCCTCCCTTGATTTGGTCTGTGTTGGGTAACTGTTCTGATGTGCTGCAGCCACCAGTAACATCTTGCTCAACTCGTCACGTGACAAATTACAGGCCTGTGATGTCTGTTCTGGACATGCTAGCTTCTTGCCAAACAACCCGTTAACATACCCACCACTACTCTTCATGGGTTAAAAAAAAAGACATCCAAACCAGACCATTTGTTCAGGCTGTTTTTGTACTCCTTTTATGTCTGTGAGAATGTTTCTATTCCAGCAAAGCAGAGGTTGGTTTGAACCTGACTTTTTCACCTACATCTTTCCAGGAATATTTAACTACCCTTAAATTTATAACCATCAGTTTTTACTTCCATTGAGTCACTCTTGAAAACTCTCTTGAGCCCTTCAAACAACCAGCCAGTAATTAAAATCCGCCTATCAAGCATTCTGCCATAAATCAGATTAAAGGTACATTTCCAGCTGTTCCTCCAGCCTCTTTTCCTCTCCACTGAGATGACACGATGGCGTCCTGTTTAGAGAAAGGGTTAGGCAGGATTAAAGGGTGTTTCTGACCCTCTTATCTAGTGTTTGAGCACTTGATCACAGAGGCGTGCCCTAATCCGCACATCAATAGGATTCCATCAACACGCTCTCTTCCTCGACCGACAAAGGGGCTCGTTTGGATGGCCTCCACACTCACCACAAGCGCTTAACACGTACAACACACAAATGCAGAGAAAGGCACGGGTCGCCGTCGAAGCAGCGGAGTTTCTGTTGCTGCTCGCTTTGCTGGCTGATGTCTAATCTCGTAAACTTTTGCCAGCTCCTTCGGCGACGGACTCGAAGTCGAGATCTGTGAAGCATTTTGCGCGCGCCTCCTTTGTCTGCAGACGAGGATCGGCGCGTTTGTTTGGAAATTCAAGAGGGAGATTAAATCAGGTTGGTTGATCAGCAGTGGGGTTTGTTTACGGCTGCCTTTAGACAGGGATGATAAGCTGTTTATGTCAAATCTGTCAGGAATAATTGCACATGTTTGGGCCCTTCTGGTGTGTGTAAGACGATATCTTCCATGTGATAGGGCTCTGCAGATAAGCAATCAGCAAATGCAAAACATATTCAAAAATAACTCGACGCAGCACGGCTTCCTAAAATGAAACAAGTCACGTCATGGAGTCTTTTTAAACAGAAATGTTTAAAGTGCAGATGTTAAGCGACGTCTATTAGCAATGTATTGTTGCGTATGAGTGTGTGGAAGCAGAAATAGATTGTGATCATTTGACAAAAGAGGGACTTTTCTCTTCTCCCTGCGGGCCTGCAGGCTATCTGAAAGGACTGTACATCATACTGTTCAGTCAGATCTAATTGGAAGTGACTGCTCTGTGTTTATCAGCAGTGGCTGCATTGTGTGCCCATGTGCAGTGGGGGGCGGTGGGGGGTAACTGGTGTTTCCGTGGAAAGGGAAAGTAGCGCCACAATCGCAGTGGATTCTCAAGGAAATTGCCGCCTCACACACACACACACAGGGACTGGATCCGCGGCCTGGCGACAGAGTCTGGCTCCCGAGATCATTGCTACGACTGCAGGGGCCACGGAGGCCAAGCGGTGCGTGAGACTGGATGTGTTTTTTAGTGCGCTAAGCATCTGGACAAGAGACAACCAGAACTTGGACGACTGAAAGATGTTGGTCTGAATTTTAGTTTGTCTTTGAGTTATTTCTCCATTTTCTGTTCTTGTATGGTCATTCTTTTGATAATATTAGGATTCAAGATGTTGTACGTGTTCGCTTATATCCTGCTAATGTTTAGTTTTTGATTGATGAAAATAGGATTGTATGTATTTGTATGCGTGTACGTCTTGAGCCCACTACAAAGGTCCAGAGTTGAAAGCTATAAATCAGCGAAAGCTGTAGTCGCCGCTCTGGAGAAACCCGCAGACTAAACAGTGACGACCCCCAACTCTGACCTCACATGCACACTCACATACACACACACCCACACACACATTTTAAACTCTGTTGGAATGGTTTGGATTAAATAACAATTTGATTGATATTAGTACAACACAAAAAAGAAAGTTTCAGTATTTCTAACTTTGGATAGTTTGCAGACATTTTTTCTTCAACAGCATTTGGCCACAATTGAACATCAAAGCCAAAATTTACTTCTGTTGCCTTTGGGATATTGTAATTCAATGATTGCATCCTTTGCTTTTAAGGAATCCTTGAATAATAGGTTGAAATTTAAAGAGGCTTCAAAAACAAGAAACTAGACCAGAGCCAGTTGGTTTGAAGATGACCACATTCACCAGTAAAGAATGGCAGCCAAACAGTCAAGTGATAAAAGGGACGGGCTGTTTTCAGTTTGTCACAGAGTGAAGATGACTTAAAATCAGCTCTAGTATCCATTTCAGATCTGTTCTGGTTTTACTTTTTTCCGTTGTTGTCACTTTTAAATGTTCCAGATCATCAAAGAGACTTAAATACGCCGCAAAATGCAGTTTATTAGACCAAAATCAATCTGGCACTACGTTAAACTACATTTAAAAAGAAAAACAACTTTGATTAACCACATCTTTTGAAAAGCTAAGTTCATCTTCTTAAGCCAGGCTTAGATTGAATTACCACCAGACCTGTAAAATCAAGAAATCAGTTCAAGAGAAATTGACGTATAACATGAAGTTGGTCAAAATATCTCAAAAAGCAACACACCATGCCCTAATTTTCAAAAAATTATTATAATAATAATAATAATTAAAAACCAGATTAGAAACAACATCATACCTCACTTGCCTCAGTTAAAGCCAGTGCTCATGATTCAACTACAAGAGACAGACAGGACGAAAATAGCAAACATGGGAAAGTTCCAAATTAATGTTGAAGCAAAGTGAAGCAAAGGACTCTCTAACATTTGCCAAAAAAACAACCTTGATGATTGCTGAGAATTTGGGGAAAATACTCTGTGGACTGAAAGTAGAGATTTTAAGCCGTTACGTTACATCTGCAGTAAAGCTAACAATTCATGCCAGAAAACAATATGCCAGTTCAACACTATGACGCTCACTGCCTGCACTGTAAAACAACATCAAAATTTGAATTGAGCGGAATTGCACAGGAAGGTGACGTCTTCAGACGGTCAGAATCAGCAGGTTTGTTAAAATCCTCCCATCTATCTACCACATGTAAGCAATATTATTACTATTAACTCCAGAGAATCTCCTTGTTTCTGCTCTGCTTCCCCCGAAACAGAACCAAACAGGGAGAAGCAGCATTCAGCTTCTGTGCCCCACAAATCCGAAACAAACTTTGGAAAAAACTCCAAAACTGTTTCAGCTGTTTTACCTAGAATTGAACCATAATAAATGGAACATTGACCAACATATGCATATTGACGATTTTAACGATGGTTCTTGACAAACTGCGATGTTTTGTTTCTGGTTTCGCAATTGGTGACTGAATGATGTTTTGTTTTTATGTTATGTTTTTATGTCTTCATGATGTAAAGCCCTTTGAACTGCCTTGTTTATGAAATGTGCTACACAAATAAACTTGATTGATGGCTGAAAGAAAAAGAACGCTTTATCCCTTAAAGGAGCCAAAGAAAACCCACCCACTGACAGATAAATGAAGGTAACTCCACCGAAATAAAAAAAGTGTTCTTTTGACCACTAGATGTAAATTTTATAGCTTATTTTTGTGTCTTTATTTTTATGGAATAAAATTAGTCAAAGTGCATCACGTATGTTCAAAATAACAGATGTGGAAGTGAATGGGATTCCGAGTGTTTGTCTCCCTCTGCTGGAAAAGCCATGCATGTACATACAGAGGAAGGTATTCAGCGGTATGATTGGCCTGTTAAGCCACATCTGTATGACTGCAGTCTGCCATCAGGTCCTCACATGAAGGTTAAACGTTACCCTAAATATGTACACCGAAGTTACTCCATTTATCACTTATTGATTGCTGTTGTGATGGAGTGGAAGGTGACCAAAGAGGTTTTTGTATGTTTGGGGGGTCATTAGCGCGCAGGGCAGCACCAGTGTTGGTTTTAAAGGTGAAGCGAGGCCTTTGGGTGACTTTAATGCTCGGGTACAAACCTAACAGACTGCGAGACGCTGTCTCGGTTGGCTCTGATTGGCTGGAGGCCGGAGCCCGCTGATGCAAAGAGGTCAGGGAGTCAGAGCTGATGAATGTTTTGTGATACTCAGGAGGGGTAAGTGCAGCACGGCATGGTTCGAATTAGTGACAAATTAACCCCCTTACAAGTTGTTTTTACTGTTGTAGACATGGTTTTAAACACTCGAAGACAAACAAAGCTTTTAATCAAAAAGTTTATTTTTGTGAATCACGGGTAGCAGCCATCTTAGGTTTCTTCTTCTCTGCGTCCTTGATGCTGCCAAAGGGTTAAACGTTTGACTTCGGGGAGGATTTGTGATGACACTGATCTCTGTTAGATGGTTGATACTTTTTTATATCATAGCAGCTGCACACTTTAACTTGGATTTTTTTTTTTTCTTCTTTCATTTTTTGTGAAGTCCGCATAAATCTTAAACCAACAAACCTAGAGGATGTAAAAGAATGAATACTGAAAAAGTTCAGGTTGCTCAGAGCGTAGAATGCAAATTAGGTTTGCAAACTTAGAAATGGGAGAAATAACTTCACCAGATAACTTTTAGTGAGAGCAACAGGTCAAATAACACAGCCTACTGTTTGGGTAACCTTTTCAAAGACAAAACCAAGTTTTATTTTTCTTTATTTACAAGTATGACGAAGCAATTTTCAATTTGTCGTTGTGGTTGGGTTACAAATTTGTCCCTATAAAGGTTATTTCTTTAGTTTTATTTTCATTTCATGTTTTACAACGTCAACACATTACATAATTAGTAGAAAGCTGAATTTTAAATTTTTTTTAGCATTTCAGTGACAAATAATCTACCTGTAACTCATGCATAAATATTTTTTGTTAGGAAAAACTGAGCTCACTTTTTTTTATAAAAGAGGATTTATGCAAAATAAAAATAAAAACAAAATCTCACTTCACTTCAACTGTAACATGTCCTGAATTAGTACAACATGAGTCCCATCTACAGAGACCTTCAGAAGTATTCATAGTTTCACGTTTTCCCATATTTTTGACACGTTACAAGCAGAAATGTTCAGTGCCCAGTCTGGTGATAGCTCAGAGATTAGCTCCACAAATCCATGTTGCAAAAAGAAAAATGATGAAAGAACAATCTGTCCTGGTGTCCTCATGGTACACATTAAGTATGAAGGATCAAAAACAGATGAGAGGATGAAACGACCCGGAGAAAGCCGAGTTCTGGTCGTCCTGTGCTTTAAGCTGCACCACAAACTGATCGCTAAGGCCAAAGTCATTCATAACCCTGGTCAACTTAGGTTTAAGTAATCCTTTAATAAAACTAAAAATGGGTGGGATGGTCTCCCAACCTCCATAGGTCCTAATTAGCAAAAATAAATCTTTCAAATAACTTTTTTTTTTTCTTAAAATTGATACTTTGTTGTTTTGAAAAATGCCTGTCTCTTTGTCTATCAAAAGCAAATGTCTTGGTTGAATAAAGATCATTTGAAGTCTGAATATCAGGGGTAGGAATCTTTCTGGTCTAACTATAAATGATCAAATACAGTTTAAAGTCTCAAAACATGCTGCAGCTACATTCTCCCAACACCTACAGAATACTGTTGTGGCTCATACCTGTACCCACCGTTTGTCCTGACAACGGCATTAGCGTCCAACTCATCGCATCCTGCCTTCCCTCTCCCTGTATTCTCCATTAACACAGCCATATAAAGGTATCCTGCTCATCTTGACCTCAGAATGCCATCATGCCACTCTGTTCACCTCTAAGCTGTTTTCCCTTCACTACACTGCCCTCTGTTGGTGACATTTGGGGAGCTGTTGGCCATTCCCACAGGTCACCAAATGTGAGCTGACTCGTATTTTTTCAGTGTACTATTCAACGAGTGTCAACATGTTATGCTGAAGTGCACACAACAATAAAAAGAGGTGCAGTGATGTGAGACTTTATAAATTTAAAGGGGCAGTATTGTGTAAAATTGCTTTTTTGAGCTTTATATCATGTTATATAATACTCATCAAAAACATACCTGGAGTGTTGCGTTGTTTCTTTCATGCATATTTGAGAAATTATTTAATCTCCCGTGGCAACCATTACTTGATTGTACTATGAAATGACTCTGTGTGCCTGGAAAATACATAATGCTGCCCTTTTAATGAGTTTTTATGTGTTAGACCAAGAAGGCTGAAATGGGATTAGGTTTTTAACCAATTACAATAAATAAATATTTATGTTACATAATGTATAATTTATTACTGTATGTCCAGTGAAATGCATGATTACTGAGCCTCTTTTTGTCTGCTCTGTACACCAACTTGCCTTTGAATGTCACTTCCAGTATCACATCCCTGTGTTGTATCAGACTGTAGTCTGTTGAATGTGCACAGATCCAGATGCAACCCTTTTTGCTCCATTTGATGGAATTTGAAAGTTGCAGTATTTATAGTCTCATTATCCTCCACCCCAACATGAGCAACAACCCAAAACAAAAGTCTGCATCTTCCTGTCTTCTATCGAATGTAAAGCAAATGTGGATTCTGGGAGTTCGATGAGGTAAATACATAAAAAACAAGACAGGTTTTTCTTGATATACGTGTCACCTGATGGTAGATAAACAGCTTCACCTGAATCTTTAAAACTGTTGGTAAATGCAAAGAAGCTGCAAGCTTTCTTGCACAATAAACCAGTTCTCTTCAGTTCTTTCCTAGTATTAAACAGAGTAGATATAAATACCAAAATCAGTTTTCTTGATTTTTTTCATAACCTAGGAATTTGAGTAACAATGTGGGTTTTATGACATTATTTTCTACAAAATTATAATACAATGTAGTGAAGAGGTGGAGTTAGGATTTGGCAGTGTGTGTGGCAAAAGGCTTTTGCATAATTTGTTGGTATGAGGCCAAATTTAAATCAGCAACAATCTGTAATAGATGGAGAAAACATCGATGCTCGTCATTTGGCTCCGGTCTGTTGCTCTTCTTCTATGGTTATATTGTTGCCTCATTCCTTGTGTGTTCGAAACACACAAGGAAAGACACATTTCGAAGATTAAAATGGCTATCAAATTAAATGCAAATCAAAATGTTGTACTAATCAAACTGTTCATTAATTACTACATGATCTTTCACCACTTAAAGTCTGCTGTTTAGCAACACTGGGACAAAACAAAGGAATTAGCATTAACACATGTCTCTCAACAACAAATATGACCTAAAATGAAATTAGAAACTGTTAAAAGTGAGCCTCCTAAAGCAGAAAAACAGAAAAGTAAGATTCATTTCCATTGGCCCAATCAGCGATGATGAAAGGCAGGCTGATTGTGTGCCAAAGGACTGAGTTACTGCTTGTGTACGTCAGGGAGATTTAAATGAATGAGTCCTCAAATCTCTGTGGGGAACTCTGTGCTGCATGAAGCACAAGCAGAATATAAAGTCAACATTGGGACACAAAAACAGCACCCACAAACACAAAACACACATTGTAAAAGAATAATACACCCCTGTAGCTTTCGCTACTCAGGTAAGCATAATGAAGTGTGATGTCATTTAGGGTCACACGGTATGTTGTTTTAGCAGATTAAAAAGTCTGAGGTTGTTCTTATTACAGATTAATTATTGAATTTAATTCAAAACCAGCAGTAAAACTGGTATTCCAATAACTGGTTAACTGGTTATTTCCAATAACTGAAGACTGTGGCTTATAACTAATGAAAACATGCAAGCTGTTAAAGATCATTGCCCACAAACCTTTCTGTTTATATTAATGGGAAGCTTAGTGGAAGGAAAAATGTGGGAGAGAAACTGCTTGTCATCTGCTGTCTGTTCATGGATGTTTTAGTGTATTTAATGCTTCCATCTGTTGAGAAGCTTCATTCAAATCTGTTATAATTTTACAGCTGTCTTTGCTAACATGCATAATTCTACCCCACACTGCATGATGCAGTGGTTCATGCAAAAGGAGCCCCAACCAAGTACTAAAACACACACACTGTATGCGTAAGTACAAGAAAATACTTTCCCATATGCCTGACTGAGAAATTTGTAATACCGTTTATGTAAAAGTAAGATTTTCTGACAAGCTGAATTATGGGTTTTTGTTGTAATTTATAATAAAAAATAAAAACAAAAATGTCACTCTGTGTGTCATGAATCCATATTATACTAATATTTCACTTTTTATTTGAATAACTGAAACAAATCTTTAATTACATTAATATTTTTGATTTAGTGGGATTATTGACTAAATGAAGGAAAACTGAATTTTTATAGTTTGACCACATGGGGGCACTGCTGTGCCAACATGACTTCAGGTCAGATTGAAGTCACTAAATTTATTGTTTTATCAAACTGCCCCTCTATTACATTTGTTATTATACATTTCTGGAAAAATGAAAAAAGGAAACTTTTTTTTAAATTATTTTTCCAAAAAGTAGTTTACTCAAATGTGTTGTGTTTTTTTTTTAAACACGGCAAATTCCTTACTTTGTATTTTTATTTGTAGCATTTTAAAATACATAAAAATGGATCAAGAGACTTAGAGGGCATTAGTGATCCGGTTATTTGTCTTTATGTAAAGAAAAGTGCTGATTAAAGGATTTTATTTTCACTGTGTTCAACAGATCTTATGTAATGAGACAAATGTCCAAATGAAAGAGTCCATGTCCAGAGATCAGGCCTTTTAGGAAACAGTGTAAAGAAAAGGAATTTGCAGACTTTCGTCACTCTTAAATCTTTAAAATCATCAAACAAATGTTAATACCAGACAAAGATAACTAGATGACTGGTCCAGTGTGAACCCAGTTTCTTTTTAAGTCAGGAATTAAGTCTGATTAATAACATTTATTTGGTTCAGCCTCACCAGCCACACCCAGGAAGTCGATCAGAATTTTAAATACGTTTGATTTTTGTGTGATTACTGATTGGGACAGGGTTGCTGCACAGTGGCGCAGTTGGTAGCACTTTTGCCTTGCAGCAAGAAAGTCCTTGGTTCGATTCCCGGCCTGGGGTCTTTCTGCATGTTTGTATGTTCTCCCTGTGCTTGCGTGGGTTTTCTCCGGGTACTCCGGCTTCCTCCCACAGTCCAAAAACATGACTGTCAGATTAATTGGTCTCTCTAGGTGTGAGTATGTGTGCATGGTTGTTTGTCCTGTCTGTCTCTGTGTTGCCCTGCGACAGACTGGCGGCCTGTCCAGGGTGACCAGGGTATAATATTTCCTATTTGATTAAATATTGAATATCTTATCAATCCTTGAATTGTTACCAATGGATGCGGACTTTGTTTCCTTTTTTTATGACACAGCAAACAAAAAATAAAGTGCAGGTCATGCTTTAATATAGTTTTAAATAGTGATCAATAAGCTCGGCATTTATTAAAGTCTTACCTGGTTAAAAAGTGTACAACTATTGTGTTAGAATATGTAAGGAAAAAAAAAAAAGAACAAGGTACGTTATTTGGGTGTACAATGGATCAGTCACCAGCAGAGGGCGGTGCACCATCACTATTTTACCCTGATAATCTCCTCGCTTTTTTTTTCGTCACACAGACATGAACCTGAGAGGAAAACAACAATGTTGGCAACTGCTTGTGGGGTTGGAATGAAAATCTGACTGGATTCTTAGCCAACAAACGTGACTAATCATTTAACTTGTTCACTCTTTAGCAGATCAATAGATTTTAAAGAGATCAGTCCAGAGATCGGTTTACAGTTACACAAAGGTAATACAGGATTAACAGAACTGTTTACTAATATGCTAGTAAAACGTTAACAGGATTAACCCGGAAACTCCTTTAATCACGTTGTGTTTGATCAGACATGCACTTACATTGATTGTTTAAGCATAAATGAATAATAGTTTGTGGCTCTGCTACTTTTATTCCTTAAAAAATGAGAAATTTGCACAAAACTACAGAGGTCTGAAAGGGCCAGAATTTATTTATTTTTTTAAATTACAATATTAATAAATCTGTCAATGTTTATTCAAAAGTCCCTGAATTAAAAACATATTAACAGCATAGGCAAAGTATTCAAGATATACATGATGAATAGTTTTATTAAATATATTCATTATTTAAAATATATTTTTATTTAATACTCCTTTTGTTCCACGGTGGCGTACATGACAAATGAATCTATTAGTGAGTCTTATGTGTCAGTCAGTGGGCAGGGCTACTGATCTCAAACTATGGTACAACGGCTGCTTTTAGATGTACTGAGAAGTGGCTGTAGTAATTATTTGCAAGGTAAATATGAACAAAATAACTGTGATGAAATGGTTGGCAGGTGACCAGGAACATCAGTAACTTCTGAGGTCAGATATTTGTTTCTGGTAATGACATCCAAACACTGGTACAGGTTTGAAAAGCAGTGGGATCTGCTGACTTTATTAGCTAACAAATCATCCAAAGTACTAATAAACTAGCTTTTACTGGAACCATATCTAAGTTTTAAAAGAAAAGCAGCCATATAAAATGTTAATGTTTAAGTTCTTTGATGTTAAACTGTTAGGTTTTAACATCCTGTGTAGCTCAAAAATATACCCAAAAAATAAAAAAAATCTATATTTTTTTTCTGAATTAACATTTTGGCTGCCACAATTGGATGGACTTCCCCTGCTGCTTACGGCCATAGATCAGAGTAATCAAAATCAGAAACCTCTGATGGCCGATACAAAACAGAAAATACATCACAATCACAATACACCCACAATTGGAGACATTGCGGTAGAAAAAAAAATTGACTTAAATTAATCAATAACATTATCACAAAAAAAACAGTATTGACATGTCATGTTATTTTTTGCGATGCAGCTCTAATAAATTGTAAAATAATTTAATCGAATTCATATGACTTTAGGATGTGCTTGATAGAGTTTACATGTAATTATTTTTAACCAAATAAAGTTAACTATCGCCACAAAAACAATTACGAACATATTTATTTATTTCAAACTGCATTCTATTGATTAAATACAAAAATAAATGTTATGTAATTATATATTTATTCGCACATATTTATTTCATTTAGAAATTTTTGGTACTTTAGGCTTTCCATACATAATTACCCTTTCCACAAGTTCCCACTCAATAGCCTATCTTTTTAGACCAAGCTCGAACTTGAACGAAGAGTTTTGCTATGAGACATGCCCGAATTTGAAATCAAGGATCAAGGAGTGTGGGTGTGTGTGTGTGTGTGTGTGTGTGTGTGTGTGGGGGTGTGTGTGTGTGTGTGTGTGTGTGTGTGTGTGTGTGTGTGTAATATGGAGGGAGGGGGTTGTTGCATTTATCAAGGGCCACTATAGGCCACAGCTTGCAGCCGTCTTGGGCCCTCCACCAAAATGTAGCACGACGTCACCGCTTCCGCCCTGTTCCCCTCTCCACCCCCACCCTCCCTCTCTCTCTCTCCTCCCCCCGGCGTCGTTGGAGCAGCTCAGCCGCCTGCAATCCAACATGGAGTAGTTGAGAGATGGGGCTCTAGCGGGGCCACCCCTCGGCAACAGCAGCGAAGACGCGCTTCTTCTTTTTTTTTACGCACAACTGGAAGCGGAGTCGTCGGTGAAAACATGCGCCTTAGGACTTAAAAAAGCGGAGCGTGTGGGAGAGGGAGTGAGCGAGCGAGTTTGCGTGTGCGTGTGTGTGTGTGTGTTTGGGGAAGGTGGGGGGGTTAGAGAGAACCAAGAGCTGGATTCGGCAACCGAAATTGCCAGTGCAGCCTGCGTTTATCCACTGATTGGGTATTAAAGTTCCAGACGGAGAAGAGGAGGTCCTTTATTTTTTCTTCTTCTTCTTTTGCGATCCAGAAGAAAACAGCGTGGCTTCAGTGGAGGAAAGAAGGAGAGGGGAGAATTTCAGGAAAAAAGGGGGACTGTCGAGGGCAAAGCCTGAGAGCCGACACTCGCACAAAGGCGCAGGGGGGATTTATGCGGAATTGGACACGGGATCGGAGGTGAAAGAATGACGAGTGAAAAGTATGCAACCGCCGCGGTACGTTACCTGAGGTGAAACGAAAAAATGATAGAGGAAACACACCCAAACGAGTAAGTAATGCAGCTTAAAGATTCCTCTTCCCCCGTGCTTATAAGTTGCTTGGAGCAACTTGGTGGAATGTGCAAAAACTCTCCCTGCAAAGCTACACTTCCCTTTTAATCGTGGCCGTTTGTGTCTTTACTGTCTCTTTAATGCATCGGCTGGATGTAGTTCTTTTCTTTTTGTTGTTTTATTTTTACCCACCCCCCATATTATTATGTTATAGAAAACAGCCTAAAGAAGTCGAGAGAGAGAAAGAAGAGTGGGAGGCGGAGGAGGGGAATAAGCGTGGGTGGATCGGAAACATTTTCTGAAAGGATCTCAAGCGAGAGAGCAGCGAGTGAGGCCCTGTTGCAACGTAACTTAGGAACTCAAACACGCCTGACGAGCGGCGCCTTTAAATATATATAGAAATACAGCAACTGCAGCGCGCGCGGGGTGGGGGTGGGGGGGTCCACGGTTTGTTACGGCGTAACGGCGCGCGGCCGCGTTTCTCTTTATGCCCCCTTCTCTCTGCTGTTCGGTCACATCTGTGTGTTTGCTTTCAACCGAAGGGGGAAGTCTCACCGGATAAGAGATATCCGATATGCCCCATCCGCCATCTCTTTCTCAATCGCCCTCATTTGCATAGCCTACCGCGCTCCATTCATAAAAAAAAAGTAGGCTATATGGGATTGTAAACAACGGATGGCTTTCAGAGTCGAGAGAGAGAGAAAAAAAATCCAGCGTCGGATTCGGGTTGATTCGAGTCATCTCGGCTCGTTTCTGTCCGCCACGCGGGCTCGTTCGTAGCTCCGCGTGCAGGCCCACAGACCTGTTTACACGGCACCAGTGGGTCCGAGTTAAAGCCGAATGCTTACCCCTAACTAGCTGCTTTCATATTAGGCGACACATAAACAATACTAGACGAGTTTTTTTTTATTTTTCTCCCCCTCGTCTGAGCCAGGCTGCTCGGTGGTAATGCCTCCCTGCCTGCCTGTGCTGATTTGTTGGCGGGGGTTGGAAGGGCGAAGGGCACCGGATGGGGGGGATGTTTGCGCTGCGGTAGCATGACGGCGGCTCATTCATAAAAGCCCTCTAACCTTCAGCGAGTCCCCATTCATGCCTGTCGGCCGTGCTGTAGTCAGCACAAGCCCCGCGTCTGGGTGTCTGTTCCCCGGTCTGCGATCCCACAGGGAGACCCGAGTCCGTAACCTGGCACCGGTCGGCACTATAAAAACCAATAGTTGAAATACAATATATAGATACAATTTCAAGTTTCTACTAATACTCAAAATTCACTAAACTTGGAAGTAGAACATTACTGACATGTAGTAGTTGCTTTCACACAGGAACGTATTTCATAGAATAATGATCAGGTACAAATTATTTCAGGAACAAGAGTAGTTCAATACAGGCCTGGGTTGGTGTGATATTTTTTATGCTAAGATAACCTCCAGCGAAAATAAAATTGTATTTACTATTACTAATGTCACAAATTGATCAGGGTTTCAATATCACACAATGTGTACAATATGCATATAGTGAAGAAAATCTTGGACTGGAGTTAATGTTAGCTAATAATTTAAGCAACATGTTCAGGCTAGGCTCCCCATGGCCCTTGTAGTTTAATACAACACAAATGTTTTAGAATGCAAAGAGTTACGTAGGTCTTTGTGAAAACAGCAGGTGTTAGCCAGAATCGATTTATTCAATAAAGCCATGTTGTTGAGATGGATAGACTAGTTATTATCTGAGGTCTACTTGCAAAGTAGAAGTACTTTTTATTTAGAAGTAATTATTTATCCATTGTAAGTGATATCTGTGTCACGATATCATGCATTGTGTGTGTTTTTGGGGAGTCGTCTTATGTTGTATATTTTAATTAAAAATACAACACAAGACGGCCTGGAATGGTCAAAATTCTTCCAACTTATATACAACTAAACCTTGAATTGTGAGTTAGCTTACACAGACTGTCTGTGTTTTTCATGACCGGATGTATTTCCAAAGAGCCAAATTCATATTTCTTGTTTGTGAAGGAATAGTGTAGTAGCCTTCTCTCAGTCTGCTGACCAGCAGTGTGCAGCAACAGGTGGGAGGAGAACACTGTGAAACTTTGTGCTCTGCAGCCAGAAAAAAATTATTTTAGTTCTGGCACTGCACCTGGCGTCTCATTAAAAAGGAGTTTAACCTTCAGATAGAAAATATGATAGAAGATGTATATGGTTTTGGAACTTTGTGCACCTTGATACTGGTCAGTAGGCATATCTACTGGAAAGGATGTAGTTCTTACACAACAGGAGTAAGTCAGACAAATCACCTTGTCTCCTCAATGTATTTACTTCTATTTATTTAGTAAATGTTATGAGCTTTTATCAGGCTGTAACTAGCTTGGCAACATGAAATGGTGCGGACAAACATGCTAGCAAGCTAAGCTTCTTAAGGTTAGGGTTCATAGGGAACCTTAACCATGGTTGTCAGGAAAAATAGGTTTTAATGCTACCTTAGTACGTATTTAGAAAAATCTGTTATGGTTTTGATAACATTTATATTCCTGAACGCTAATGCTAAAGAAAAAGATGCTAGTGTGTTGAGCTTCTTTAACTTTATTGTAGGGTTGCTAATTATTTTTATTCATGATTGTTGAGAAAAAACTTAATTGCCACCTTAATGGGACATATTTTGAAGGTTTTTTAAATGGTTTCAGTAGCATTTTATGCCATAGCTAGTTTAATAACAGTACGCATGCTAAATTGTTAGCAAGTTAGAAACCAAACTTCTTAATCCTGAAGTATTCATCTTAGCTGTGGCTGTCAAGGAAAATGTTTACATCCGACCACCATAGAATTTATTTGAAAATTGTATTCATATATTAACAATTAATGCCTTAATCGCAAATTAGTTCTTGTTTCTTTTTCACACTGAGGACAATCCACATTAGCAAAAAATAAATCTAAATTTATAGCTTAAAACCATTTTTGTTTAAACAAAATTGAAAAGTTGGTTGGAATTCAATTAATTTAACCAGTTTTATTCAAAGGGGTTGATTATATACGTATCACCATCTGATGTTTGCAAATTGTTGCATCAGTTTTATTGATTCAGTTCTAGCAGTTTTTCTCAGTGTACCCGTCTCATTGGGTTGCACAGTCCCACGTCTGACTCTGTCCCCACCCAAGTCCTACAGTGAGACAGATGCCATACATTTGTCACAATATATTGCAACAAAAAAAAAATCTCTCCCTGAAGCTGTTGGATCATTTCCTGTTGCAGACGATACCTTTATGGCCTTGCTGTAAGTCGTGTTTCTGATAAAGTTCGCTTTTGTCACTGATGTGCAAAACCAAACCACACCCTGGAAACTTTCAAAGAACCCTGCTGGGTGACTTTGTATGGAAACACCAGTGCTGCTTTTGCACTTGTATCCTCATGTCTCTCATAATTGTTAAAAAGTATTTTAAGACATTTCTGTCGGAACCTTTTAGCTACAGTTAACAAATGTTGTTTACTGCATTTAAGCTTCTGGAAATGGTTACCCATAATTGATCCATACAGAAAAAGGTTTGAATAGTTGACACAATTCTTCTGTATTTAAATGTCTTTGGTCACCAGCAGTGGAACCAAGAGTTTCAAAGCAATCACATGGGGCTGAGCATTCATCGTATCGTTTATCATTTATTGTGATACATTTCTTATCATGATAAGACTTCCAAGTTATCGTTGCTGTGATAAATTTCAATTAATGATGTTTAAAAGCTGTCAGAATTATTGGGATTGATAGTTTTACTATTTTCTCCACTGTTTGTTCAATGAAAGTACCAATAAATATTGTTTAATTTGAAAATTTAATTAAATGCATTTACTGTATGGAGTTTAGTGACAGAAATCACACTTTTTATGTAACCGGTGTTCTAAAGAAGCGCTTTACAAATGAATATGTTTATCAAGACCGTTATTGTTTTTTATGGGGCCGTGGTTACTGTTTCATGTTGTCACAACCTGACTCCTGTCACTTTCATTGTTTATCACAATATTACCACAAAATATTGTAATACAACAATATTTAAGTCCATATCGCCCACTCCTACAATCACAGGGGCATTTCGTACCAGATTTGAGAGTTGGTGGGTGTTTTCTTTTACCAAATGGATGATCAGTGTGAGGATTTATAGCAGAGTTGGTGACTCAATGTAATAAATTGTCCGGTGTCGCCACAAGGTCATCAAGGAGAAGGGATTGCTGCAAACTTTGTGACTCGAGGCAGTCACCTTGGCTTCCTTTGACTGAAAAGTTTTTACCAACTGGCATGATAAACTAAACTTGTTTTACAACCAGAATCAGCTTAGAATATATATAATTGACTTAACAAGCTAGTTTGATTGGCTTGACCCGGTTCTGATTAATGCAGAAGCTTTAAAGGCCGTACTACGGTGTAACTTTTGGCCAAGTGTTTGGGTAAACGTAGTCAAACTGGTAAGAACCAGCTGATGCTTTTTATTTGAAGGTCATACTGACTTTTTTTTGACATGACTGTGAAACCACAACCCTGATGACAAATACAAATGTGCATAACCACTTTATATATATGTTATTTTTTTAACATGAAAATATATACAGTGAACAAGTACAACTTGTAACATTAGTGTACGCTCATCTTGTAAAAGTTTTTGCGTCTCCCAGTTGAATGTTATCTGTTAGGCTTATTCCTGAATTGTAAAGGAGAGTCTGAGCTAATTTTATTGGAAGACAGCAATTTAATAGAAAACAAAATATTAAATTATAGTTTTAGTATCTATTAAAATTATTAATGTGCTTTTTACTGTTGGTTGTAGCCTTGCTATCTTTATCTTTTTGGCTGGTCGGAAGTGGCAGTCGTAAAAATTATCTATTTTGTGTAATGCGGTCTCTTTATCTGAAGTAAAGCCAGATATGGGATTGATGCCGGGTCAGGACATAAAGACACACCCATGTATACTCGTGGTGTCACGTATTTCTTTTTTGATGTCAGTATTCGGTAACAGTTCTCAGTCTCTCTTTTGCGACATCAGCGGTTCATTATCTGCCTTTTGTTGTGTTGCCGTGTAGTTGTTGACGCGTTTGTTTATCACCTGCATGGGCTGTAATGTCGACAGATTTAACGTGTTATCGTTGTCATATCCCAGGTTTGGAAGTTCCTCTTCTCTCCTCAGTTATTACTCATTATAAGGGTGCATTGCATCCCGCCCACCCCCCGTACACAGAGAGCAACACTATGAGCATTGGATGTATTGATCTGGTGTGAGCTACTGCCCAGTCAGCATGTGCACAGTCAGTATTGGACAGGAGATGCTCTGTGACATTCAGCTAAGGTCGACAAAGAGTTGAAACCGAATCCGTCCCTGAAATAAAAAAGCAGTCACGAAGTGGTGAACGCAGCAGCGAGGAGTCAGACGACCTGTATGTTCCCTCTGCAGGACTGTCCTGTTCCCCGTTTTTCCAACTTAGCTGAATCTGATATTAACGTTTCAATAAACCTGATAGGAGTGAGAAAGCTCATCACCAAAACCGGACATAGATGGATGATTAAATGATTCACCCCTTTTGGAAACTGATATGATGCTGCAAGCCATTGTTGAAAGAAAGCCGTAACAAAAATCAAGAAGACTTGCAGGGAGTATAGTAGACAAAAATGCTCTGGTCAGATGCAACTTTTTTGGGAGTTATCTGATCCAGATTTTATCTTTCAATGCATCTTAATGCTGCAGTATGTAACTTTAATAAAATATATATGTATATATATATACATATATATATATATATA
>CAEGAG010193302.1:0-34627 GCA_903067065.1 Brachyrhaphis terrabensis
AAAAAAAAAGGGGATCAATTATCAGTTAACCTTATATTGTTCGACAAAGGATGTAACACCAATGCTAACAGACACTCACGCACTGAGCTTATCTCAACCCAAAGCTAGCCGCCCGAGGAAGATTAAGCGGCAAAAGTCAAGCTAAAACCTTCAACGGTAAAATTAGCACCTTAGCTAACGTTAATTCCGAACCAGCTCAAAAAATAACACCATCATATTTTCCTATCTTTCACCTCATTTACAGACACGTAACTTACAATGTTACAATATGCCAGTTATATAATACACCAGAGTTAGTAACGTAAAGGTAACATTATTTTACCAGGCTAACCAGCACAAACGAGCTCATGCTATAATGCTAAGTTATAGCATGATAGTATGACGCTATAAGTTACGTTAACTCCATCTAAAATGTACATTTCCATTTTGGCTTCAAACAGTTTTCTAATAAGTGTTTTTTTTACATCTTGCGAAGAGCTGAAGTAGTGTGAGCCCACAGCATGGCGACAGAGCTGCACTTGCACTTGGAGGGAAAAAGCTTCGGAGTTTAAAACAAATGTCATCAGAAAAAAGTTGGAAGCAAAGCCACCCTTGATGACGTAGCTAGATAAACTGCATATTAATGTTAGCTAGGATGTGAAAAAAACAAAAGTACATGCTCTCTTTCTGCCTTAAAAATATGTTAACCACTAAAGGAGTAAAAATACAGAAACAGGGAACCACGATGAAGCAGCTATGATGACCGTTGGAAATCAAATAGAATTCTTATGGGCAGCGCAAAGACATTATAAGTACAGTACCACTACTGCAATGTGTAAACAGTAAATTACTGCAACTTCAAAACATACAGTAAGTTACTGTAATACTATGTACTATACCCATAATGCAATGCAAATTACAGTAACTACTTGTAAAGATGTCTTATGTTAGTTTTACTGGGCATTTTGTGGTATTTAACTGTAAAAAATACAGCAAAGACTAACAGTGTGGGGTTTACTAGCCTGGTAAAAACCCTTGTTCTATTGTTCACTTCATTCAGAGGCTCTGGCTTCATTCTAGGGGCTGTTAAGAAATGATTGCTTCCTGTAGGCGTGGACTCTGTTGAAGTTTAAAATAATACCCAGTTGCTAACTTTTGGCCGTGACTTATGTAATGCAGCAGTTTGACACTATGAAGCAATTGTAAACAATCATCCTCCACTACAAAGAGAGAAGTGGTAAGCTGAATGAAATGGCCATCCCTATTAATTCAGTATTTGGAAGCGTGGCCAACACAGACCGAACGCCTTCGCTCACATCCGCCACTGCCGATGCTAAAACTAGAGACCGGCTACAATTCTAAAACAACATTCACAACTTCTCCTTCTGTTTGCTAATTGGTCCAGTTGAAATTCTACATGAGAAACTCACCTGAGAATTTCAATGGAAGACATCCCAGACGAAGCAGTGAAGGGAGATGAGAATCGAACTGAATTATATAGGAAGGGGGGAACCTTCATATATATTAAAAAAAATAATAGATTATTAAAAAATAATGTTTGGTTAAATTGACTGATTCATCCATGCATTTCCCATACCTATTTAATCCGTTGATTTTTTCCATTTCAAAATAAAACAAAACATATAGTCTCTTTGCTCACCCAACCAAGACCCAATGTTAGGTTAAAACAGAGGGGGGCAACCCTAGTCCTCGAGGGCCGGTGTCCTGCAACTCTTAGATGTCTCCGTGGTCCAACACACTTGAATCCAATAGATGAATCACCTCCTAAGAACAGTCAAGTTCTCCAGAATCCTGCTAATGACCTCATCAGGTGTGTTGAAGTAAAGATGCATCTAAAAGTTGCAGGAGACCGGCCCTCGAGGCCTGGAGTTGCCCACTCCTGGGTTAAAACTACCCAACTTCTGTCCTAACACCATGTTTCACGAATAATCTCACATAAGTACTGCCAAGTACTTCTAAAAGTACGTTTGGTCAGATTTTCCCCGGCTTTACAGCGTTGCCAGAGCAACCGCTGTGAACTCCTAAAGCGCTGCATACTTTCTCTCTGCAGCACACGCTGGAAACATCCTCCTCTGCAAACCACGTCACGGCCCGCCACGAGGTTTATCATAACTATTTGATTAATCACCATCCTGGAGAAAAAAAAGTACACTGAATCTAAGTGATAAGATAGCCGGGGGCGTCGGGGAGGTGAGCACCGGTAGTACTAACAGTGCTATCCGGTCCCGCTGTTAATTAACTGCGGCTCTGCAGAGCGCTAACAAGGGATCTTGCTTTCCTGGAACAACAGAAATAGGCCTGCCACCAGCTCCCCTCAGCAGCCAGCGAGCCTGCACTGTCTCACAGAGATTATCTCCACACAAGACACCTTTCAAGTAAGGTTAGGGCTCCTTGCGTCTGAGGAATACCATCAGATGGATGCTCGCTTGATTTGCTAATCCAGGCTGAGAATGCCTGGCTTTAACCTTCACAGTTTTTTTATATATATATATATATATAGGGATCTGAAGCTATAAGAATAGTCCATGTGTCAGTTTAGCAGATTGAGGATGAGCGTGATTGTGATTTGAAAAGCAGAATTCTGACAAGACTAATAAAAAAAACAAAATTATACTGTTGTGCTTTTAGGAGAGCTGGACGCGTTTCTGAAAGATGGTGAGCGTCGGATCAACAGCCGGCAGCAGCTTCCTGTGGGGACGACATGGGGACCGTTTGAAGGAAAGATTGAGATGAGCACTGACACCACTGCACTGGTATGTCCTGTATACTAAATATATAACACAACAAAGAAAGGCGGGTTTCACATCAAAATGCAGTGAAATTGTCATTTTAGATGAGATTCGGCTTCAAGTAATCGAACAGGAGTTGATTTGTTTCAAAGCATAATCACTCATGTACTAAACTCTGTCATGCCTTAGAAACTATTTGGTAAAGTGTAGAAGGAAGAGCAGTTTTAACAGAGTATGAGTGTAGATGTGTGATTTACAATTTTTCAGCATGAATGTTAACAAGGCAGACAGAAAAGCAATCAGATTGTGGAGAGTTCACAAAAGGAGTAATTTCATCTAAAACACACTCCAGCAGGGGAACATTTCAGTAACTTTATTTTCTGAAAACAACTAAACGGAACCGCACTGAAAAGAGCTATCAAAGAGTCATATCAAAACAGAGAGCAAACAGGCTAACATTAGCCTAGCCCTCAACAGTTGACAATGTAAACATTGTCCACTGCAGTGCTGTTTGAGTTTATTGAAGGGGCCGTATTATGTAAAATATATATTTTTTGATCTTTACATCATGTTGTAATACTATTTCCTCACCATAAACATCCCTGGAGTGTTGATTTGATTCTTTCATGCATGTTTGAGAAATCCTTTAATCTCCCATAGCAGCTGCTGAACAGTGCAGAACCACTTGGGTGGACATAGCACCACCTTCAAGGCGCAGCTCCTCCTCTCACAAGGTGTGCCCACCTCGACGTGACTCCCCCACTCAGCTCCTTCAGACTAGCCAGCAGCAATTAGCAAACACCTGGGGAAACTGTTCATCAGCTGAGCTCATTATGCAAGAAACGCTGGTAAAAAGGGTTTAATAGAGGACTGATATTATGATGACTTCCTCAAGGTGGAGTTCTAGAAAAAGCAGTTTTTAAAGCGACAGATGCCAAATTTCAAGGCATTAAGTTACAAAGTCCAATGTATTTATAGTCATATTTGATATACAAGGCATTTTTATAACTGAAGATGGCATAGTAACTTGATTGTGCTATGAAATGTCACGATATACCTGGAAAATACATATTACTGTCCTTTTAAACACTGTTGCTAGGCATGTGAAGTCAGAAACATCTTTGGATAAAGTTATGCACGTTGTTGGTTGAGGGTTAGTGGCAGATCATACAATCTTTCACAGTCACAGTAACCACCTTTGTTGAAGCAGCATTAAGACTAACCTGCAAAACCACCAGCAGGGTAACGTCATTATTTGCATCTGGAGTTAGTCCCTGAACTTCACAGTTTCCAAGCACATTAAGTGGCACGTGATTTTTACAAAGCGTCAGGTGTGACTCTGTGTTAGCAAATGGATATTGCTACAGGACTTGGTTTGGTATCCCTAGTCCTTTTACATTCCATTAAAGTAAAATGTTACACATATTTTTAGCAACTTTTAACCGCCTGGAAGATAAATGATAAGCACACATCCAAAGAGCAAATTCTTACCATCACCCATGACATTCTGACCTACAGAGTTGACTCCTTTAGGATCAAACATAAGGTTCTGAATTTGTTTTTACGACTGAATTTGCACATGTCATGTCAAAACATTTTAATTGGTCGATTTAAAGCCTTAGCCATGCTTCAGCTGAATGAAGTAACTATTCATTATTTTCTAACAGTCTCCTGCACACAGAAGCTTCATATCTCTCGTTTCAAAGATCCCAGCTGAGGCTGGCGCTGACCTGCTGCTCTGCCGGAGTGACGAGCCTTTCATGGGGGTTTGATCCTTCATTCTACATTTGGATTAATTAAGAAATTCCCATTAAAGTCATCAGCAAGCCTCACAATTCATCCTGTTAAAACACATAAGGAAAAGTCCACCCGGGTTTCAGACTCAGAGGCCGTTCCTTTCATATTTTTTTTTTCTTCCCAAGATTCCTTGAATGCAGAACTTTTATTAAATCATTTTTGGAGTTTTCGCTGTTTTTAAGCTCCCCTCGTGGTTTTGAAGTCATCAGTGGCTTTAAATAACTCTGGTCGTATTATAGCCATGAAATGTGGCTTCTCTCAGAGTAAAGCCGGTTATCCTTGAGTGGAAAAGCGATTTGACAGAGCAGCACCTCAAGTTGCCTTCCCAACTGATACACTCCATCTGCGGTCTACAAGTATTCACACCCCCTCAACTTTTTCAGATTTTGTCACGTTAAATCCACAAAATTCACTGGTTTTCATTGGGATTTTGAGTCATAGACCAACACACTACATAATATACAGTTCCAAATTTTAAGTGTTGCTTTCAATTTTGTATTGTTTCTATGAGCAATTTCAGGATTTCCCCCAGAAAGTGGTAGGGGTGCTGGGTCAGCCCACTGTGTTTTTGTGTTAAAAAATTTCAAAGGTTGACAGAAAATTTGAAATTATAACTAAGTAATTTTGTTATTGGAAGATTTTATCGACAATAAATAAGCAATAACTTCAGTTTAGAAAGTTAAGCCTGGAAGCCCGCCAGGCTTAATAATGAACTGGGGAGAAACTTAATATTCATACATACTTCAGTGATGCTGTGGGGTTTACCTGCTTTAGCCTTTAGCTACTGACATGATGCTTCTGTTGCCTCGTCTCTTGTAGTGCCAAAAATATGAACTACTTTTTGCTGTGGCTTCAGTTCATTTAGCTTGTGTTTTTTTTTTTTTTTTTAAATACTCCTGGGACTTTGTGGTGGAACATCTTCAAATCCAGCCCATTAAAACCCAAACTTTAAATAGTCCTGGTTAAAATGTCCTCTTTTTTTAAATGTACCTTGACCCAGACTCTGTCTCCTTATTCATCGTGGCTTTAGAGTTGTGGCATTTTCAGGAATAAAAAAAAGGCATATCTCAGTTTTAGATTCTTTAAAAAAAAAAAAAACATTCAAATTTTTCATTTAACTGAATTATGCACTACTTTTTTGTTGGTTTATCACAAAAACAACTGTAAAACACTATCAAACATTATCTGCATGAAGCCCTCCAGCAAAGTCCCCGAACGAACCTTCAGCTGTCTGGAAGCCCCTCAAACTCACCACACTAGTGTTTTTCACCTTCCTGAGTTTCAGTTTTTGAATATTTTCCAAAGACACAAACAAACTCATCTCCCCACCTGCTGAACGCCACGCATGCAAACGATTATCGCTCTTGGCGGAGAGCTTGTACATTTGAAACTAACTACCCTCTGGAGAATTCATCACTGTTTCCCACATCCTCCCCAACTTTTCTTTTTTCCTCTTTTTTTTTTTTTTTTCTTTTTTAAATGGAGTGAGCAGGTGCTGGTCATCACCTGTAATAGGCTGTGGAGGGGTTACAGAATATGCCTAACCTCCCTCGCAATTAAAAAGCCGAGGAAGAGACTCTGCCTTTGAGGATCTCCTGCGTGTCTATTCTCGCGGGGGCTCTTTTCAATGCTTTGCTCCTCGCCCTCCTCCACTCATAAGTTTCATCTCTCAAACGGGGTAGAGGCTGTTAGCAGCTTCTCACCATCTCTTATTAAAGGCTAGGTCAGCACGGCTGGCGTCTTTTGTATAAGCGACCTTCCTTCTTAGGGTTCATTGTAACTTTTTACTTTGTTTCTTGAGCTTCTGCATATGTCAGAAACTTTGCTAGGGATTCCTCATATTTACAGTAGGATAGTTTTGGTTTTTTGCAAAGTTGTTTTCTCGTTGTAGGCCCGGCATACTTTCGGGAACATCTTTTAATATATTGCAGCGTTTATCATCTCAGTTATTTCAGTGGGAGGCGAGGAAGGCGTTCGAATCCTGGAGACGGGAAGAAACCTGGACGCCGCAAGTGGAGGATGGAAAAGTTGAGCTAACGAATGCGACCGTAAGGAGGAGGAGGGGATGGAGAGAGCCTGGCTAGATTTGATGCATGTGAGGGCGACCGGCGCTGCAGAGCGGGGTCAGGAGGTGGCAGAAAGCGGTTTGAGCTAGAAATAAAGCCTCATTGCTTCACGGGCCTTTACCTCACCAAGGAGGCACGCTCAGTCATTCTTATGAAGTGTGACCTCCGCTCACTATTAAATCTCCTTTTTACTCGCTTAGATGTTGGTTTTTTTTTTGAAACCCGTAAAGGTGAATGAATTACCCATAGGCAGTCAGGTTGGTGGCAGGAGAGACACCTCAAAACACACGACCCGCCGGTGAGATATTGATATGCCCTCTCTCTGGAATCAAACATGTTTTATTCCTCTGTGCGAGAGACACTGCGTTTAAGGTGGGACCTTTTTAGAGGTCAGGTATTTTTGTCGAGCCGCTACGCGAGGCACACAGGGCCACTCCCCGACGTGACCGGGGTTATGATAGATTTAGGTTTTTTATTAGAGTTTAGTTGTATTTTCAGTTGTATATCTAATTCAGTTAATTATGGTTAGCTTTTAGAGTATGTATGCTAGTTTTTTAAATTATTAGCTAAATATTGTTTAGTTTTATTTTGTTGTGACTTTTTGTCTAATTCAGTTAGTTATGATTAGTTTTTAGAGTGTGTTTGCCAGTTTTATATGTTTTTATTAGTAGGTTTAGTTTTTTCCTACTTTTAGGTGCAGAATTTAAAAAAAAGGTCTAAGTATTGTATTGTGATTCTGTGTACACAGACTGAGTAATGAATACTCAACAGAAGATACAATATATTAAATTATTGTTGAGCAATAATTGACTGTGGAGTTTTATCCCAACCTTTGCCGCCGCCATTTTTGCAGACTAGCGTTGGCGCCACCAGGAGGAGAATGAAGTGCCGTAATTTGTTGACATGTGACGTAAACTGCTTGTGTGTGGGAGAAAAAAAAATCTATTTCACATCAGTTCAAAAGGCTAATAAATAGGTTCAAACACACAAATATGAAGGATATTCTATCTATGAATTCAGTGTGTTTTAGCTAGCTTCAGAAATGCACAACATAGTTCCAGTTAGTTCTAGTTTTCCCCTTTAATAACAGTTGTTTTTGTTAATTCAGTTAGAGAAAATGTTTTCTTAAATTGAGTTTATTTCATTTTAGCTGGGGTTTGACACTGAAGGACACACTAAAGCGAGACGACTTGTTAAAGTGGCGAACGGTAAATAATGAAATTACTGTGAATTTCAGCAGCATTTGCAGTAAAGCGGACAGCAGAGGAGGCATTCAGGAGCAGAATGTGCTGGGTTAGTGCTGGCGTCTGGGGAGCTGTGTGCTGCGGAGGTGTTTCACATCCCAGAGGGAAGGTGTGTGTGTGTGTGTTGGGGGGGGAGGGGAGTGAATTCGGGGGGGTGTTTGGCGTCCGCTGTGGGCCCGTTGGGGGTTTGGCTCCAGGTGGACGACGGGCATCGGTGGCAGAGCGGAGTGATGGATGATGCTAAGAAAAGGGGGGGGGAAGTGGAGCATTTCATATGGTTGTCCAGGCAGGCCTTGAAAGAGAGGTGTGAAGCTTGGAGGAAAAAAAAAAAGTGAAAAGAGATAGAGAGCACCGGAGAGAGAAAAAGCAAAGAAAAAAAACAGAAGGGAAAGAGCATGACAGGAAATCTGGGCATCTGCAGGACAGAGATAGGGTCACATCTCGACCGTTTATCAAAGAGGAAAGCAGATTTCACAGCTGATGGGTTGCCGTGGCAGGTCTGCAGACCCCAGGGGGCTCGGCTTGGCGTGAGGGAGCGGAGCTCTAGTTATTGCTGCTGCAGACCTGTTAACACAAACATATCGCACTGTCAGCACACGCCTGGCTTCTTTTGCGCAGCTCTTCATCAATTCTTGTATAACTTGAGGACTGAAGGCAAACATACAACTGGTTTATGTTTGTTTTGATAAAGAAATGTACAATAGAGCTGCACCGATCTGTTATTTTGGGGCCAACTTGAACTGATTTTTTTGTAAAGCTCTGCATATATGGATTTTTGATTCATTTATAGACTTGAATAGATACTAAAAATATTTTCTTTTCTGGATAAAACAGAAAATCAAAATGGAGACCCTCAGTTAATCCATTTGTTTGCTAATTGCTTCCGGCTAGTTTGAAGGAGCTGCATGACGGAGTCATGGTGGAGTAAAAGTTCAAAAGCTTGTTAACTGGAGCTCAAAGGCGGAGCTAGGTCCACGCAGACGTTTTTACACAGCTGAATGGTTGCCATAGAGATTAAAGGATTTCTCAAACATGCATGAAAGAATCAAATTAACACTCCAGTTGTGTTTTTGTTGAGGGAATAACATTATAACATGAGGTAACGCTCAAAAAAGTTGATTTTACATAATACTGCTCCAATGGGGAAATATATTTGGAGGGTTAGCTTAGCTTAATTTAGCTTAGCCTAAACTAAGACAAGAGCAGTACAAATCAAAGATGGAGCCAAAAGCTTGAGTTAGAATGCTTTCTTTAGTCGAGAAGGTTTGAGTACAAACAGGTAGCAGTAAAAAAAAAACAAAAATAAAAACCCATAAGAGTAATACTGCTGTTGTTAGCTGCTTCCCCTGCTCCGTTCCTCTTCCTCCTCCACTCTCTCCTCTCCGTCTGACTGATGGAGCTGCCAGTGCGCCGTCTCATCCCTCACTTCACTCACTGATCAATCAGACCATTAGACTCCAATTACAAGCCGAGCCCCAGCGCAGGTGAGCGACGAGCACATTCAGCCAGGGCCACCGCCACCGCCGACGACGACAGAGCGCCTCTCCACCCGGCTTCGGCGCGCTCTCTCCAAATTAACGCAAATTAATAGTGACACGCCGACATAAATGTCTGCAATCGGCGGGGGCCAAATTAGCAGTCTGGGTCGAAGCTATTGAGTAGCAGGTGTCTTTAAAAGCGGTAATTACCTACGCTGGACGGAACCGGGAGGAGGAAGGGCCCGGCCCCGCGGTTTGCCTGGAGTAACAGGCCTGGCCCTGGCGAGCCTGGCCCCCATTGTAGGTGTTAATAATTGATTGGGAGGCAAGCTATTAATGAGTAGCAGATTTAGAGCGGTGTTGTAAATGTGTGTTGATGAGGGTGTTGCTGCCTCTCATACAATGCCTTACCAACGCTAATTACCGGGGGGCTTAGTCAAGGTGCAACTGTAATGAGTCTGGATTCAATAGCAATCTGGTTGTTATGTGTTTTGAGGGCCTTTTAGTACAAATTACACAGTAATTGAAATGCATAAAGCTTGTTTAATTCCAGATAGGATCTATCAGGGTGTTGTGTTTTTTTTTTTGTTTTTTTTCCTATCTTGTCTTCTGTCTTAATATTATTAAATTAGCTCGGCTTACTGTTATGACAGATCTAATCGTACAAGAGCCTTGAAAAAAAGGGCAGCAATCTGAAAACGAGCAGGTTAAACGGATGTAACAAAGATAATGAAGGACTTGAGATAATGTAATCTAATTTATGTTATTTTAAATAGAAAAGCATCGTTTATTTCTTAACTTGGAAAACGATATAATACATTGTAACTGTTGTCATGTATTTATTGTTATGATCGTAATCCAGAGATTTAAGCATGAATATAGAACAGCCACTAAATCAAATAGTTTTTAATGTGTTGGTGAGAATTAGGTATGGATAAGAAAAACTGGTGCCAAGGTACAGCATGGATTCCATTAGTTATGGAAAGTGCTATTATTTAAGGGGTCCACTGAAAAATCTGCCTCAATTTCCTTAATTTTGGGAGATCAGCCGATACTGGCATGTCAACATGATCTTATCCACTGATCCTCTCCACTTTGTTGCTATATTTATCGACTTTTCTGTCTAAAATCAGCAGGTCAGGCTTATTAAAGGTGATCGGACAGAAAACTTCAATCATTACACCCCTAACATCTTACACTCACTTCAATGACTTCCAGAGTGACCGACCAAAGTTTTTATTTCTGGCTTGATGGAGCACAGAGGGACAAATGCTGCTACACACAGCTGGCTTAAAGAAGGCCACCTGTGGCCAACACAGTTCCCTTTGCTTTTAGACACTAAAATTTGGCAGTTTAGAAGTATTTGTGATAAACAAAATGAGCTCTACCAATCACTCTTATTAAGGTAAAGCAATTCAAATCAATACTCTTGGGAAGTTGCATTTTTACTTTGCTGACTGCATGCCAGCTACCTGAGCATGTTGTTGACTAATTGCACAAAAAACACTCGTATATTAGACGGGAATACATTTTTTGAGTAGAAATTTCCACTAAAACCTTTACTAAATGTTTTCTAGATGTTTCTCAAATGTCTGCATGTTAAAATACATACTATACAGTACATAATTTTATAGATATTAAAATATAGTTTGCGCTATATTATCTTAGCTGTAGTTGAGATTATGTTTTTTGTTTTAGTTAGTTTATGAAATTATACCAACCTTCTTTCCGTCAACAATGTGTAGAAACAGGTGGGGGTGGGGTAACGCTGTGTTGTTTGATTGTCCGTACAAGCAGAGAAAACACTAGTCAGTAGCTGTGTCTCCATTGACCATAGAATTGCACAATTTAACATTTTGGGATTAATTTACTTTATGGAAACACGGCAATTTCAAAATAACTCGTTTTTTGTTGAAAAATCGTTTTGGTGCTATGAATTTTTTTTTTCATTTTTTCGCCCTATTAAATTGGTTTATTTCACAAAATTCCAAAGGAAAAATTTTTTTTCATGTCACACAAGTCACATGATCAGCAAACCAAATGTTTCCACTGGCACAAAACATGAAGAAGACGGCAACAGGAAGTAGTTAGAGGATGATGACGCTGCATGTTTTTATGACTTATTGTGAACAAACTTATTCACATGTGATTTTAATACCTTTTTTTATATTTAATGGAAACACAGCAATCGTGATACTGTGTGTTTTCAAGATTAGCGGAATATAGACAAAGTTTTGTTCACATTTTTAAGGAAAGGGCAACTGCTTGCTGGTATCTTACTAAAATTTATTAAAAGGATTTTTATTTTTTTATTTTTTTTCAGTTTGACACCAGATCTTGTTGGAACGTTTGGTTTTTGCCCAAACTGGAACATCAATTAACCCTTCGCAGATTTTGACAGTAGTGTCCAAGATTCACACATCATATCGCAAGTGAAATTCTGTAGGGTGAATTTTAACGTTATCTCAAAACATTTGTTGAAATATTCATTTAAAATAGGAATTTGCTTCACCTAAAGAAAATCAAGCCGTCATTTTCTGTTGAAATCTGCCCAGAGTTCAGTCTCACACTGACGCAGGATCAGGTATTCTGCTGCAATGTGAATCAGAACCAGGTGTGCCTTCTACATTTTCTGCGTACACGCACACACACACACACACACACCCCCACACACACACCCCTGCACACACATGCTGTGTTTTCACATCTTTCCACGTGTTTTCGGTCTCAGACGCTCGTGAAAGCGGATGGCGAGTGGGAGGGAAGGAGCGGCGTCTGATGCTCTTGGCTGCGAACAGAGAGCTTCGGCTCTTAGACTACAGAAGAGCAAAAATGTCAAGATACTGTCCTGATTTTCACCTGGGACAGAGAGACAGAGGCGCGCGCTGTCAAACCAACGTAGGTTTGATTATTGTGTAATTTTGTACAAGCCTAGGAATATGGGCCCGGGAAACGCTTCGGAAATTATTCAGCCCCATCACTCACGCTATTTATCTCAGCCCCCTTGTGCCCACCCTCTCCCTCCGCTATGTTTATTGTTAGCTACCCCTAAACTTTAACAAGTGGTGGCAGATTTTTCTGTTTCAGAAATTATATTTTTCTTCTTGTCATTGCTTCATTAATCAAGAGGAGGCATTCTGAAAAATGTTTTGTTTTGGAGGCTGCAATCTATTTTGTGTATGTGTGCGTGTAGGGGCGTGCGTGTGTGTGTGTTGTAGTTAATCTGCGCCCGTGGCAGGTTTCCCCTCCGAAACGCAGCGCTAAGCAGCGGTATCGCAGGCCTATTGTTGTAGCCTCTGTCATAGCAAGGAGAGCCTGATGCAGGCCTGGGCTCGCCTGATAAGGAAAAGAGGATTCAACATGGCTGGAAAGGAGAATCAGTGGGACTTGAGAGTGGAGTACGGATGGGGCAGATGTGCTCTCACACACACACACAGAGTACATACAGAGACAGACAAACATACAGAAAGATTGCACGCACACACACACAAATCATAAACCATCATCACACTGGCACATGCCCAGGCAATTATTTACAGTAACATCCAATTACATATGCAAGAAGGCACCCCAGGATAGGACCTCTCTGTAGCATAGCTGCTAAATCATGCACACACACACACACACACATATTCATCAAATATACAAAAAAAACAAAAAAACAAACAAACTTTAAATAAGAACAAGGCTGAGGTATATGCATTTCCTTTATATTTGCATTTAAACGTGGCCTTTGCTTTTGCACATGAAAGTCACACCGTCTTGGATATGGTTCGAAAACGCTCGACATTATCACAACTAACAGGATTTAAATTTTCTGTGTTGGACACACAAATAATTTTGGCAAGCCGAACGCGGCTCCGTCTAATGAAATAATGGGCCCAAATTTTAGGCGGAGAACCAATTTGTGATTGCATGCATCAATTATTTCTTGGGCTTAAACCAATATCAGAGCCGGGGTCTCTTCAGATGGGTAAAATGGTAATTATCTGGCCCGCGTTCCCACACTCAGTGGTGTCCCTGAGATTTTTATCGATTGGGCTGTCGATGGCTTTGGTGACTCCACATGGAAAAAAAGACGGGGAATATGAAGCAGACTTTATGTTTTGGGGTTTTGAACACATAATATTGACAACAGTGTGTGAGTCAAACATAAAAGGGAGAAGAAAAAGAAACATGTTGCTGTTTTTGACATTTTTTTTCCCAGCCCCACATCTTTAAAGTTTCTGTGTTCATAGCTGGAAGTCACAGCCGCCCACTGCTCCGCACATTAGCCATGAAACAGTCAGCCAGCCCAACCTGTTCCGGCTGCAGCTGAGCCTCGCTGTTCGACAGATAAAACATGGTTGACTTGATCTACAAGTGAACCTGACATTTTGCTGTCCTTACATCACAACACAACTACCCAAACTGATATGGCAGGTGCCCTGATAAGCTGAACAGGACCCACTGATTTGCTTTGTGCTCACTGTACAGTAATGGCTGCATGGTTTCCTGAAGAAGCCCAGCATGCAGCGACTTTATCACGTCACAAACACAAAGGAGGCGATCATTTGTCGTTTCACTTTATAGTTTGTCACTTTTTTTTAGATTTAAATCCGATGTTATCAAGCTTGATAACATCGGATTTAGCACATAAATGATGGCTGAAGTGTACTGTGGCTGTCGTAGGAGTTATTAGACTGCTAATGTAAGTCTCATTGGGCTCCCACAGTTGTACCAATCATAACATGAATCCAATAATTCATTGAAGTATGACTCACTAATATCTCTAAGATTACTAAGATGTTTGGATAATGCTGGCAGTGATAATATGATTTGGCTTGTACTATAAATTTTTGCAGTAAATTACATTTTTCAGAGTTATTCAAACATCTAGTAATTAACGTGAAATTTTTTTCCTGATGTAAAAGACATAAAACTGCAAGTTATGATGGTTTGTCAAAAGACCTTTCTGAAATATGTCTTAGTCTACTTTATTACTAATAAAACAATATTTCCCTTGGAAGTGTTCAACCTTGTGCTGCACACTAGATGTTATAATGCTAGTTATTCATAGTCATTTATGATTTAAGAAACTAAAACTTTGGCATTTTGTAGCCTAGTATATGTATAATATGCAATCCCCTTTGTTAAATTAGAATATTGTCGAAAAGTTTATTTTTTTTAATAACTCAGTTCACCGGAAACACATAATGCAGATTAATCAGATATGCAGGGATGTTATTTCTGTTAATGTGATGATTTCCTGCTTACAGCCATTGAAAAAACATGACACTTAAGATTAGGATGTTACATCAGACAAATTAAAAAAAAATAATAATTATACAGAAAATGTGGGCTTAATGAAGAGTCTTTTTAAGATCTGCTTCAAGGTTGCATTAAAAAAAATGGCTCTTAATCTGAAAAATGACCCTCATCAGAACACATATTCTCATTTGCTGAATATAGATGTATTTATGCTCTATGCTCTAATTAGTGTTTCAGGTATAGAATATGCAGACTTCTTCCACTTCCACCCTGTAATTTTCTATGTTACACAGAATCTGGACCTTTCTGCTTATTGTACAGCTACATTGTGTTGGGGAGACAAAAAAAACCTTTTATTTTTTAGGATTAAATCACTTGGGGCAACACTAGACATAACCCTACAGGAGATTGATAACCTTGGATAAAAATATCATGATAATCATGTGAAATTGCAGAACAAAAATACAGAATATGATGTAATTACTCTAAGCAGAAAAGTTACAACTATGCAAAATGTTGCAAAAAATCATGCATGATTCCCAAACAGCCAAATTTGTGCCTCCTGCAAGTGAAGGAAAAGGTGTAGTTCCCTATTTTAAGCCTGCTGGGCATTAGTGTGTAGCAGCAGGTGGGGGAGGGGCAATGTGTTTCTACTCAAATCTTCATAAAAAATTGGAAAAAACTCCAATCACTTTTAAAAAGTACAAGTGTTGTTTTCTATGAATGCACTAGTGGACTCAGACAGACTGGATCTTTCCGTCTCGATGGTTTTCAGTCCATCAGGGTTAAGTAAGAGCTCAAGTTCAGGGATTTACTGTCTAAACTAAGCTTCTTGAAGCTTCTTGAAGTTTAAACCACTCAACAACAGCTCGATATAAACATGAGCGCTCAAGAACAAGAGATCTGTTTGGGCTGGCATTAGACTCACATATTTATTGCAGGAGTTTTATGAATTCAGACAACTGTTTTGTGGAAGATTTGGTTGAGATTCTTCTTTAACTGTGATCTGCTGAGCTTTAACGCAGCCAACGAGTAAGCAAAGCTCCTTCTCTGTCTTTACAGAATGCCTTTAAGGCCACAATAGCGAAGCCGAGAAGTCCCCGGCTTCACGCGTATCGCCTTGTTTTACAACCACGCAATATGTCTTCCCAAATGAACGATCATCCACCACTTCAGTACACAACAGACCCTCCAGTGCAGCAAAGGTGCAAGAGGAGGGAATAAGAGGGAAGGAGCTAAAAGAAAGGAAAAGAGAAACGAAGTTGAGTGGTGCCAGCTGCTTTGCCATCTGTCACTGTCATGGCTGTAATTTGGGATACTATGTTGAAACAAGTTTCTTGAGAAGAGCTGGACATAATTCTCCTTGTTTTCATTTGCAAGTCCCTGATGGCCGCCTGGTGTGTGCCAGTGCAAAAGTGAACACTGAAAAAAATGTTTAAAGGAAGACGAGGACAGCAGACCTTGAAAAATCAACCTTCTAATTTAGCTGTTTGTGGGAAACGGATCGCAGTAAGGCACTCGGATGTTTTTTTTTTCTTTACATCCAGCCGTTCTCTGCAGGTCACTATTAGAAATTAAAGAGGTTTGCTCGACCCTCTCCTTCTGGTCACACTGGCCAAGAGGAAAGTGGAAAATAGCAGAGGCTTAGCTCCCTCTTCCAAAAAGGATGGGCACCCTACAGGGATGCAAACCCCTGCTGGTAGACCTTGATAAGTCCTCCCTGTCCCCTAACCTTGCCTTAACGCCTTTGATTTTTCCAGCCTTGTTGGCTCAGGGTCAACCAAAGACAAAGGCCCAGTCCAAATGTCTCTAGACGGATGAACAATCAAGCAGAAGAAATCCAGTCTTCTGACAAAAACAAAAAAAAGAGGAGGTCCGCGACAGAGATAAGTAATCTGATCGTTGTTAAAGCCAGATGAAGGTCTGGAGAGTGTCTGTTCCCTCTCCTTGGTGGTCCAACAGCGCCTCATTAGATGGATTTGTGCGAGGCTGTCGAAAGAGGAATATTATACCACGGGTTTGTCTGCAGACTAATTGGGTAACAAAGACCATTTCCAGCTCGAGAAACCCATCTTTTAACGGTGCGTGTGCTGAGCCTCTGATAAGAAAGTTCAAGTCTAATTCATTCGGCGAGGGCCAAGTTCACCATCTTTATCTTATTTACTTAACTCGGTGTAAATATTGCGAGGTTTTTTTTATGCAGCGGATTTAATAAGACCCCATTTCTCTGAAGTGCACGCAGGGATCAAACTATAGAAGGTGGCTAGGTGGTGCAGATATCAAACAGCAACTCGCCGGTTCTGTCCGTGGTTAGAACGCAGTTCCAACTTTTCCCGTTTCCTCTCTTTTGTCTTAATCTCCAGTCACGTTTCAATCTGTTGCACTTTAAACTGCAGTTAACTCGGTGCCATTTTGAACTCTTTGTCACATTGCAATGTATAAACTGGGCGTGAATCTTCCATAATAAAAAAATCACACACACTAGAGGCCTTTTTAAAGCATCCTGAAATTTCTAACTCTGCAAGTGAAGAGCAGGGAGTTCAAAAGAATATTAAAATCCAATACCTAAAGGGGGGCACCAAGGTTTATCTTAAGTCGGAGGCTTTATTCAAGCATCATGCCTTCTACTTTATTGTTTGTCTTTATTTACTGCCTCTGACTGATCCTAGTCTTCCATGCGTGGTTATGAGAGCAGGGATTTGTTGTGACCCCATTGACTGATTGGCTCCTGAGTTTCCATTTCTTCCTCTTTGAAGAAATCCCAAAGCCTGCGTGTTTATTCCAAGCAGGAGGAAAGAAAAAAAAAGGAGAAAAAAAAGGGGACGATCTGTCCAGAGAATATGCCACCTGCCACCTTGACCCCCAGGGGCCATGGTAATATCCATGCAGGTGAACATTACCAACTTGGGGTTCTCTATTATGTTCTCCACACGCGGCTTCCTGCCGCTCGGGAGTCAGACTCGACTTGTGCGCCGAAGATCAAACAAGTTCTTCCCAAAAGGAATTGAAATGGGAAATTTGGAGTAATTCAAATAGTGAGTAGTGAAGCGACAGGGCTGTGTTTGGTCCCCCTGACCGAAGCCAAACACACTCTACCTGTGTGTGTGTGCTCTACCTCCAAGACACGATTAAGTCCTGGAGCACATGCATTACAAATATGGCGTTCACTTGTTTACGACTTCAAATAGTTGTCAGGACATAGGCGCTTTTAGATAGTTACAGCAATACACACGCCTTTGGTTGTAGAGTTTGCTTTCACAGAGGAAGGTGGGTATATTGAAACTGAATGCCTTAGGAAGGTGGAAATGAAATACAGTGAACATAAAAAGTTTGCCCACCTCCGCTTTAGGCCAGATTTTTGCAGCGGAAGAAAGGGGGGAGGGGGGAGAGCAATAGATTTCCACCGTTTAGTCTGACGTATATTCTGTACAATTCAACGGAAAAACAAGTCTGTTTGGAGGTAAATATTAAAAAAGACTGTGAAACTTGATTAAGCAACTTTTTTATTCAATTTCAGGATTCAGTCTTTGGGAGCGTCTAGCATGGCAGAGCATTTTTCTGCTCTGTCTTGCTAAAGTTATACAAATCTATCAGATTGTGACACCATTTCCCGTCCTCATACCTCTTCAGGTGTTTTTATGTCCGATTTAGTTCAAGAATCTGCCATGGTTTCTCCAAAACTATACATTTTTGGTGTAGAGAGTTCATTTTGACAGATGCTTAGACGAGCTGATTGTACTGGGTCCACTGGCAGATTATTTCACTTATTAATATTAAAGGATTATTCATTTAAAACAAACTCCTATTTGTTCCTGAAAAGTTATTTGTAAGTTAGGTTTGTCTAATTTCATAAATATTAACACTAAAAACTGGACCAAAAGCACTTTGTAAGATTGTGTGTTTTTGCAGTGCATCCTCTCAGATCAGCTTCCACTTAGGTTGTTTCTGTCAGTTATGGAGAAACGTTTTGTTGCCATCTTCTCATACTTTCCCCAATTATTGACGACTCTCTTCACTTCCAGAATGGATATTTTTCCAAGCATCTCTCCTGACTGATATGTTTGTACAATGAGATACCGTTTATCCTTTACTAATTTCTCTGCGAATACTGGCTCTAGCTAAAGTGTGTGAAAGAACAAATTAAAAATAAAGTCCTTTTAGGACAGCTTGACTTTAATTCAGATTAAACAAATTTCTCTGTAATTGATGGCTGCTGTGTTCCTAAGAAGAATGTGCTGCAGCATCGTGTGCAACACGATGCAGCCAGGTTATTACATCTTGTTCTTTTTTTGTCTTTTCCCTCCATAGCAGATGCTTTTCAGTTGAATAATGCATAATTCATCTTCTATTCATTTTTCAAACCTGGCATTCGTAGAGTTTTTATACTCTCTGCATAGTTATTTCTACAGTTCAACTTAATAGAAAGTAAATGTAGGAGAGTGAAGAAAGAAGGGGGTTCATTACCTTTTAAATAAGCTGTTAGGGTTTAAAGTTACTTCTCCAGTTCAGTTGGCGCCTGATTCAGGACAACATAATGTTGGGCTGTGCTATTTACAATTAAGCACCGCTTCTAAATCAACAACCCAAACGGCCTGTCATCAGTCCGCTTCATTACGCTACGAGAAAAAAAAAAAAAAAAACCCGGCCCAACATACAGAAAACGCGCCACGCCACCCGTAGTCGCCACAAATACAAGCACTGTGTGCATTTCAATGGAGCGAAATAAGCAATAGCGAATGCAGCACATGAACTTTGATGCTTACAGTCCAGTCAGCAGGATAAAAGGTGATTTAAATGAGAAAATATTTACCGCTCATAGCGGCACCATGATAGCAGCAGCCAAATAAAGGCACATGTGATGGGTGTCCCTTTAAAGATTCCGGGAACAGCGGTGACTCTCTCTCAGTTTAATCGATTTTAAAATGAAAAGTCAATTTAACAAAGTTGAAAAGGGAAAGATGGGGCTGAGGGAAGAAAGAAAGAGAGAGAGATGGAGGAAGAGGGTAAGAAAGGGGGTTGGGGGGGGGGAGAAAAAACACATTCTCTTTCAGTCAAGCAGTAAACTAACTGCAGCACAGAGCAGGCAGAGATTTCAGCTGAATTATCTCCCACCTCACATTTGCTCTTAGGCAAGCAGTTTAAAAAGCCAAGCGATTGAGCCAGTGATCCAATTTGAAATGCAGAAATGATTAGAGCAGCTTGCCTCATTTCATATCGAAAATTCTCTGATTTATGACAGGGCACCAGCCAAGATCTATCTCTGAAGGGAATTAGTGTGCGATTCCTGCATATTTCTGTTATTTAGTCTCCCCAATAGCAGATGCTCTAGCCTTAGAGAGAGGAAGAGAGGTAGCAAGGGAGGTGGGTTTCGGGGGTGGTGGAGAAAAACGGGACGAAGGCAGAGCGTAGCTATCTTTTCATTTCGGCAGATGTATCCACTGTCGTTTAAACAAAAAAAAGAAAAGAGGAGGAAGTGACTCAAAGGAAGAGGCAGGCATTTTGCCACTGTAGTTAGGATGTTGTTATTTCAGAAACCTAGTTAGGATTTACACTACTTGGATTGTCGTTTTTACAGTCTACGGGGTTGGCCTAGCTTTTTTTCTTTCTTTTTTTTATTTAAGAAAAAAAAAAGACCTCTGCAATTCATCCATCCTTGAGGCTAAAGAAAATATTAATACGCAGAGCGATAACAAGGGCTAGAGGAAAATCTCCCTTAATGAAATTTCCAGTTGACCACATGCAATTTGTTTCATCGCACTGAACAACTAATTGCAATGGACGTTATCAAGGTGTGAGTGTGCTGTCTGCTGTAAACTGACTGGTAGAACAGGTACAAATCCTTTATCCTCTCTCCCATGTTAGAAACAGAAAACATAGAAACTAGACATTCCTCATACATCGCTCTGTGTGTGGGGGTGGGTGTGTGTGTGTATGTAGTGTGTGCTTGTATTGGTGGTTGTGTGTGTTCTTGTTCATCTCTAAAACAGGACTTGAGTGTTGCAACATGGCAACAATAACATCGTTATTCGTTTTTACAGTAAAATCACAGACATGACATCAATTTTGATTTTTGCTAAATATTGACATCTTTTGACATCTTCTACAGCAGTTCATATTAATTAAATGCACTGTCATACCTAAAGTGTAATTCACTTAACAGGTAATATACAGCACGGACATTTTGTGTCAAGATTATCAAGTGCAAATTCAGCTCAGGTTATCAGTTTAACTTCAGCAGAATGTTATTAAGAATATTATTAGTTTCAGTAAGAAACAGTTTTCATAATTTCATAACAGATATTGGCAGACATTTACACACACATATTATCTGAAGTGTTACATATTCTGAGCAGAGAGGTTATTGTAAACAGCTCAAATTAGGCTTGAAACACTTTAAGTTTAGAGAGGATTTTATTTGCGTAAAGCTCTTATTGTGAAGGTCTGAAGGAAGGCGGGCGTCTTAATGCAAAATCAATGTTTCTTTGCTTCTAGATTTAAGAAGTTCTCAGATCAAATGACACTTTTTCAAATAAACGACGGGGGATAAATCTCGCAACCATATCTGAAGATGTTGCCATTCTTACTCTTCTGTAAAAACAACGTGTTGCAATGGATGCTAGTTTTACTTCATTTTTATCTACACATTGTGACCAATTCTCAATTCACTTTGGTGTGGACTATTTAGTCTCATATTTTCTATGAAGTTTATTTTTCTCGCGGAACTTTTCTGTCAAGCAAATGTTTTAGTCGTGTGCAAACATCTTCATTATGGTCTTTGATTTTAGGTTACCAGGAACTAGTTGCTTGCTAGCTAGTTAGTATTTTTTTTTTCAATCTACCATGGAAAAGTGGGTTGGCCCGCTTTTGTTGCCAACCCATACAATGTTACGTGCTTTTTGCTAAAAAAAAAAAATCTTAGCATTACTATGTAATATATGTAGCTTTCTTTGTACATTTCTCTCATGATAGATGTCCTAAATTTAATTCGTAATGGTCTTAAAAAGCCTTAAATGTGAGTTGGTGAAACCTGCAGAAATCCTGAGTTATTAGGTCAACCTTATGAAGGAAAAGTATCTAAATAAATCTGATGAGTCTGATCAAGAGCATAGAGCCACAATACACAGAATGTGTCCTTATGGATGATGCTGATATCTCGATATTTTTTCCCCAACATAACACATTTTAGTGCTTCGCTGTCAAATTGAATCACATTGCCCTCCTCTTTCCGAGTCTTAGAATTTCCTACGTCAACACAGGACACATTTCACGACACGTTTAAATTCATTTAAGCCTGTCTTGTTTTTTTTTTAGAACAGTGCTGCGTTCACACCAGGTGGGAGCCGTAGGAATTCAGGGAATGTCTTGATATATTCAGACTGAGTGGTTTTGATCTCTCAGTTGTCTAAATCCTGCAGCTGTGGGATCAAGACGGATGCAGTGCCAGGCGGTGACCTTGTTGGAGGGAGCGAAAAGGGGATCGGGGGGAGAGGGCTTGTGATGAGGAAAATAATCATTCCCAACCGAGGTCCGTATCGATTTCACCTGCCCTGACCGTGAAGCGGTTTAAGAGTAGCCGGTGGTGGTGAAATGGTCAGCCGTGATATCATTAGGTTGTTGTTTACACGGGGAAACCGGGAGCGAGGAGGAGAAGGCTGAGTGTCACAAGCCACTTTCTTCTTCACCTCCTTCAGCTGATCAGAGGATCATGGTATCAAGGAGGGATTAGTAGCGACTTGGGATTTGTGTGATTGGTTAATTTATTGCAGTGATGGCAGGTCTTTCATCTATGGCAACATTTAATCAGCGCAGCCACAGAGGCTATTACAGGTTAGCTCCTTTCTGGAGTCAGACTGGATGTGCCATCAGCTCTATCACAATTCCCCCTGAAATTTCCAAATTATCTGGAACAGGCTTTAGCTCCTCAGTAATAAAAATTAGAACAGATTCCTGATAGAAGCTTTTTGCTCACACAGGGCCAATTATAAATAGCACAGTCCTGGCTTGGAAGAAGGAAAAGAGGAAGAAAAAAAAAAGAAAGAAAGAGGAAAAAATCCAGGTCTGAGACATGTGCGCGGAAACTTATCGTTCAGCCCCGGCTCCGCTCTGATCCAAATCCGTGTGGCTGAAAATTTATATTAGATGTTATCACAAAGGCACCTAAGTCTTGAAAAAATCAATGAAGGTTATCTTTTATGTTGCAGCAACTTGTGGAAATATTGATTTTCATTTTACAGCGAATTTGGAGCATCAGTTTGTAATCACTTCCTAGCTGACTACACTGTTTAGGTCACTGTATCTCTTACACAGGCGGGGTGGGGGGTGGACGGTAACGGAGCTCAGTGGGGAGAAAAAAATACAAGAAGAGTATTGAAACCACTGGAGTGAAGGTGGAAGGTGGATAAACCAGAACAGAGTGCACAGAGAGGGAAGCTTAGAGGCTCCCGCAGTGATAACTGTTAGTTTGTTAAACTGATACTGAATGATAAGTGCAGCATTTACTCAATTTAGTATGAATTAATCATGCTAAGAATAAAAATGATTGAATAAGGACAAATAAAAGTAAAATTTGCCACTCTTTCACTGATACAAAAGTTAAATTTGTAACTGTTTTGCTTAGATCACATACCAGTGTTAGAATATTCATTGAATTTAAAAGTTATCATTTCAAGACCGCTTATATCTTTTGATGTTCCGAGGGTTTAAAGTAGGTTCTTTGCCAAACTGCAATCACCAAATAGGAACTGGGCCAGAAGAACAAGCTGCTTCCATTAGCAGCTGTGGGCAGGTTTTTAAAGGACAACAACCAATCAAAATGTTGTAAGCTCAATGTTTAAACCTGCAGATAATTGTGCTTTTGATTTTATCCAGTCTGTTGTGGATTTTATCCAATCTGTTGTAGATTTTATCCAATCTGTTGTGGATTACTGTTGTATATTCGCCCCTTAAGGTGGTGCCGTCTAGTGGTCGGAGGTATGCCTGGTTAGGCCAAATTTAGCTAAAGTGTCTATTAAGCACCTACATTTATGTCTACTGTGTGTCAAATTAACAATCGTTAGTTAATGTGGGATTGTTTGACAACAAAGACACATTATGTTTTTTTCATGTAACCTTAATCAAATGGTTAGATGGATGGACCACTGACCTAACCTGTTAACAAGCTTGTTATACTCCTGCTACTTTAGAAAGAGCAGAATAAACACTTGTAAACGACAAAATTAGGCATCTGTGCTACAGTCTGTGTATTAAAATTGGAAAATTAAAACGGTGGTATAATGCAAATTTGACTTTTTTCAGTTTTATATCATGTTATAACGTCATTCCGTTATCAAAAATTGTGCTTTGGTTCATTTACGCATGTTTGAGAAATCCTAGAATCTCCCCTGGCAACCAGTCAGGGATGCCTAAACGTTTGCTCATACAATGCGGGGCCTATTTATCCAAAGTTCCACATTGGAACTGCAGTTCCCATCCAAGTTCCCGCCTCACCCCACGCAGCTCCTCCAGACTAGCGTCAGCAGCAATTAGCAAACACCTGTTGGAACCGAGCATCTGCAGAGCTCCAAAGAACGATTGTAAACCAACACATGGACAAGCATTGCTTTGATGACATGCTGTTGGGGTTGTGTCGGAAATAGTAGGAGGTTCTTAAAGAAACAGTGACCCAATTTCAAGGCGTTAGATAAGCCATGTTGAAAAGTCAGTTTGTTTTAAGCTATTTTTGGTATATAAAACATTTTCATAAGAACTCAAGGTATCATAATTACTTGATTGTACTATAAAATGGTACTATATGGTTGGAAAATACATAATACCACCAGTTTAATAATTAAATATAGATAAGATTATCATTACTGTAATAATAATGTTGGGTTGTTTTTAACAGCTTGTATGTGTGCGTGTTTTTGCACGTAAATTGTTCAGTTAGTCAGCAGATGTTGGTATATTTCCTCCATCACTACACTGTTAAGGACTAAAAAAAAGCCATCCACTTGCCACATCACCTATTTTGTGTGACTCCCATCTAGACGAGGAGTCGGTTCCCACTAAGCCAGTTCGTCGTGTGTTACCCTCGCTCCGGGCGAATTGCAATTTTCTGGCTGTCAATCTGCATTTCTCCTGTTTTCAGCCACTTTGGCCAACTCAACCCAGTCACCCAAATGTTTCCATTTGCATTCGCAGACGCTCCGACGCCACGTCGTCATAATCCCAAATATGTCGCATGCCTTCGTCTCTTTGTTTCGGTGGCACCTGCATGCGTGTGTGTGTGTGGGGGGGTGTGCGTGTGTGTGTGCATGCACGCCCTTTTCAAAAGCACATATTTTAGCTATTTATTTTTATGTAAATCTGCATTTGGTGTGGAGGCGGAGAGAGGGGAGGTGGGCGTTGGTGGTTGTTGCTGATAAATTTCCAACAAAATGTAGCCAAAGAAGATACAAGAAACTGATACCTAAATTGGAGAATTTCAACAAAAAAAAAAGAAAAAAAAGACAAAGTTTTAGAAAAGGAGAATTTCTCTCAATAACAAGTGTGAAGATCTCCAATGAATGTAATAGCTGGTGCAAGCAGCTGGAATATCATGAATTCCCGGAGGCGTGCAGAGATGGCAGAAGGGGCCCCTCTCACTGCCTGAATAAGAGATGGCTCCAGCCTGGAGATCTGAGAAAGGGTTAATCTGATTCCCATTTCAGATAGTCGTCCTGGCAACAATCGGCCGGTCTGCTCTGCTCCTTTGACAGGGGTGTGAGATTTTCAGGTTACAGAGATAGAAGACTTTATTGTGAGGCTAATTTGAAATGTGAAATTGTGGATGACTTAAATTACAGATGTCCCCCTCCCCAACACACACACACACACACACCCTTCTTTCTCTCTCTCTCATCTGCTGCCAGCACAGGATAAGAAGATGCCAGAAGTATTAAGAATATCAACAGACACAATTTACTGTCTGTGTTTGATCAATTTGGCGCCGTGTCTTGCCAACACAGTTTTATATATATATATATGATAGGTCTTGTTTTCTTACTGTTCTTTTTAATTTTGCCCACAGATCAGATTGCTATCAGCTCCAGAAGCGCATTTAGCTTTAAATAGAGGGAAAGAAAAAAGAAATCTGTCCTCCAGCCTCCGACTCAACAGAGTTCATAGAAAGAGACACGGGTGGGCGGAGGAGTAGGAGGAGGAAGGCGGGGGGGGGGGGGCAATGCGCTCATCTCTTGTGCAAATCTGTGCCAATTCAGACCTTTAACATGCTCAAGTGACATTTGCATTTATCCTTGAAGGTTGTTGCCTTTTGCGGGGGAGAAGTAAGTGAAAAGCTCCGGAGAGGCTTTTTTTTTTCTTTTTTTTCCCTTGCATTAGTCAGATGGACAGTGTCCTGTCCCTGGCTCGCTCAGATGGAAAAAAGAGAAAGAAACAAAGTGTCAAGCTTGCACACCCAACCTATTTTTTTCTTAGCTAAACTATTTCTGTAGTGTCTTAATAAAGAGAGGGATGGGAAGGTAGCATGGTCAGAAAGTAGTGGTCTCAGAATATTGACAATGTGGACACCGTAGTAAATTACAGTGCCTTGCAAAAGTATTCATACCCCTGGGACATAGTTATCAGTTCAATTCAGCTGTACTTTGTTAATCCCAAATGGAAATTAAAAGTTGTGAATCATATAATCCCAATTTTTTCAAAGCAGGAAGAATCTCCTGTAGCAGTCTGCATTACACCGGTTCTGAAGAAGCCTCTGACTGAATATATTCTGTTGTTTTCAGTCTGATGAAAATGATGCTCAGGGTTTGTTTTCACTCTTTGCACAATAATCTCTGGGGATCTATAGCAGATCCCTGGAGATCCCATTTAAAAAAGTGACTTTTTATAAGTCACTTTCGAAGGCGCTACCAATTCAAGCTGCTTTGCAGATGAAAAAAGCTGAGAAATGCCACGTGGGTTTGGATTCAGTGTCAGATGTAGGGTATCTGAGCCCCTACATTTGATTCAGGTATGTTAGAACAGGACATGTCAAACTAATCTGCTTTAGATCGGTGCTTAGAATGACCTTGTCAAAGTCCAGATCTAGATCCATCAGTGAACTGCTGGATGTTAGCAGACACTCTTCATCCAATATGACTGAGCTTGAGCTGTTTTGGAACAGAAATATGTCTTGATTTGTGTTACTTTAATTCTGCAATACTCTGTGTTTTTCTGTCACATTGACACCAATAAAACACAAAGATTTTTCTCATTACAATGTGACAACATGCTGAAGTTCCAAAGGTACAAATATGTATGCAAGGCGTCGGGAAACAGAACAGAGAAAGAATCTGGTGACACTGCACCATGGGAATGTATTACAGTGGACCTTGTTCTCTATCTCTATCGCTGTTAGATTTTTTTTTCTCTCCTTTTAGAAGAATAAAAGTCCACGTTTGACCTCTGACCAAGAAGAAAAACGACCTTACACATTCAGAATAATTTTCCGGCATATTATAAAAACCCTAACCTCAATCGCCCTTTGAAATGGATACTGATTCTTTAAATTCTTCCACCGCTTGTTTCAGGAAATAGTGAGATCCTGGTGATAGCGCAGCACAATGTGCCCAAAGTTCACCGCAAAACACTCACTTCCTTCTCTCTGAAAGTCACCATCCTATTTATTTTCCTTCCGTTTTCTTTTTTTTTTTTTTGTGATTACTGGACACCTGGTGTATTCATCCTAATCTGGACCATCTGATGCTGGATCACCAAGTTCACTTTCTCCTTTTTGCTCTTCCTTTTGCAGCGATTTGTCATCATTCCAACCCATTCTGCAGCTTTTGTCTGGAGGCAGTCACACACACACACACACACACACCCACACACATTTATTTGTGGTTTATGTTACCAATGGGACACACCTTTCACACACCCCGACATGCACATAAACATCCATGACTTTTACATTCTCCTCACTGGACTGAAGTTGCATGCTGTTTTAGCTCCTGAAATTGTCTCTTTATGGCCATTCAGGCGAGCCAAAAGCCTAACTCTGTGCTTATTAATATTTGTTTAATCACCAAAATAAGCAAATGATTAGTGTCTGTTATCTGTCCTTGACCAGAAGACAAAGAGCACGGTCCCGGTGGTGCTGAGCGCCGGCCCCAGGTGGCTTCTGGATGTGACTTGGCAGGGAGCAGAAGACAACAAAAACAACTGTGTGGTGTACAGCAAAGGTAAGCGAGCAAGCTCCGGCGTCCCGTTATCTCCCCTCACCTCACCACGCCACAATCCTAAACTCCCCCTCTCCTCCCACTCCTTTCCCCTCCTCTCTTTCTCGCTCTCCTCGCTCCTCAAAGTCGCAAACATTCACACATAATTGCATCAGCACAAGAACACGTGCCAAGCCGCTTTTACCGCCATATCTGCTTTTCTCATCCAAAAGGTCATTTATAATATCACTAAAACTCTGATTGGGAACTGAGAAACATCACTTGACATACAAAGTTAATGGTCTTTAAGATCTCACAAAGTAATTAATGCCCCTATTTTTTTTCCCTCAGTAACACTAAGTGAATCACTATCATGGAGTAGATAGTGAGGAAAGCTTAAGAGGAGAAGGGTTCAGTTGCTCCCAGAGCAAAACTGTATATCTAAGATAAATCAGAGACTTAAAAAGACAATACTAGTGAAAGACTTATATCAATGTGTTGAGGAAATGCAACTATCTTTGATTTTTATTTTTTTTTTTTACAAAAAAAAGGATGTATAAAATGCAAAAGCATTTAAATGTAACTCTTTACAACTGTGCAGCAGAGATTAGGATGGAGAAGGTTCCCGGTTTGTGGGTTCGTTTTAACAATGCTGCTTCAAAACCGATAAAACGATCCATCATACTGGTTTAAAGTCCTTCTAATTATAAGGCAGAGAAAGTGACAGCTCCATGAAGGATGGAGTAATGCAGTGCTGCCCCTCCCCTACCTGTTGCTGGGCACCTTCAGGCAGCTGGCCTCTGTGTTTCTTTCATATATGACCAACTCAGCTTTTTGTGGAGTAGCAAAAAAACAAAACAAACAAACAGAACATTAGCTAGATGGTGCCTATTTAATGCTTTGCTTTAAATATAACAGTTAGCAAAAATACTAGCTAGTTAAAAAATTCTGTTACATCAGACATTTCTAGTGTAACTTTTTTCCCTTAAAGCTGCAGTATGTAACTTTTATAAACAATGTTTATTTTATTTTATATTTTTACATATTTTCATATCGTGAACGTATAACATGTTTTTGACTCTGTGTTTTCAGAAACAACCAATCAGAGTCAGGAGGAGGGTCTTAGAGCTTGTGCACATGCTGCTAAAGGTGCTAATAGTAGAGAAATAACTTATAATTACAGGAAACCTGTTTGTCTGCAGTCAACTGTGGACATGCTAACTTGCCTTAGCGATAACTGCGGGCCCTCTTGTGGGGAGCTAGCTGTAGCTTAGCAGAGAGTGAGGGCATGTGAAACGCATGTATGAGCCTGATTGACAGTTTGGTTGTTTCTGGCTGGGAATGATGAGTTAGATATGTAAAAATCCTTGTTTCTAAAAAATTATACACTGCAGCTTTAATACTGTAATAAAGCAAAACCACGTTACTTTTACTCAATCTTATCATACAAACATATTGTGCTGATGTCTTCTGGAAAAATATTAAAAGCCTCTAAACCTCACGTCTCATGAAAGCAGGAGGCTTCAGCAGATATAATAAAAGTGAGTCGTGACGGGCACTGAGCAGAAACGCAGCACAATAAATACGTAAATAAAGTTGAGCAACGGATCCCAAAGGGGTCGAGGGAGAATAAGGGGCTCCATTTATCACTTTTCTAAAATGATTACCCCGTGACAATACCCCCAAAGCTGAAACGGAGCTTCTTCTCCCTCAAAGTGAATAAGTGGCAGGAGTGGGATTTGCAACCCGGATTTTCGGTCTCCCAATTCTCATCTACTAATCACTAGACTGCACTGGGGAGTTATCCTCTTAACCGGCTACTTAACTTTGTGCTCTTTATCACCAAATCATTAAAGTTTTGATAAGCTGTTAAAGAAGATTACGCACTTCTTTTAAAAATCTTCTAATCTTGGTGCACAGAGGCTGACTGTATGAAACAAAAAAAGGGCAATAACAAGATTTTTCACTTTTTTTTTTTTTTTATCTTCTTCCCCAACAGCAGCAAATTCACAATTGTCAGCCTTGCTACATGTATTCCAGAGATAAGATCACTTACAATGCGGGCGAGCATCAGCACCTCGGTGGGGTATTGCTGGCAGTTCCTTTGTTTGTCACTTTTAGCTTGACCTTATTAAATTAAACACAATAAGATCTCCAGACGAGCCCTGGAGAGAGTCCTTCTGTGTTGTACAGTATGAGTTCATTACCCTAAATCCTCCACAAGAATCAGAGCATGCTTGCCAACTGATAATGCTAAATGATCATGGAGAAAATGTTGAACGTAAAAAATTAATTTAAATCTCAGAATAGGGGTTGAAAAGCTTTTGTCGTCTTAAAGTATGTTTCAGACAACTATTTATTGTCAATGTAAATGTATGTACTTATACCATGCTACGCACTTTTTTTAAGTTTCCGACATTATAGTGAAAAGAAAATAGGCTGTAAAATCATTTTTATACCATCTGAGATCAAATATTCTCAGAGTTGTAACTCTTTCCTTGACTCAAAGAGCTTTGTGGTAATTTTTGCCAATAAGAGTTAGATAAATTGACTTGACGTCGTTTTATTTTTTATTTTTTCCTCCCAAAGTTTGGTCCACCTTTTTGCTCTTGGCTATCTTTTTTTCCCCCTACAAGGACTTGGAGTAAGTTCTGAAAGTGTTGAAGCGTTTGATGCCGGCCAGGCGATTGACTCTTGCATCCAGACTATGACTCGATTTACGCCGCTCATTCTTCTCCATCGGCTTCTTTTACATATTTCAATCTATATGTCTTGTGCGGCCCCTCCAGAGGTGACATTGAAAAGTGAGTGTCGAAACTCTCAAATCTTTGTCGGGTTCAGTATTGAATTTTTACTTCAGTTTTGAAGTTGAGCTGGAATTGGGTTTTTCATATCGAGTGAAAGACCCAATTCCCCTCCCTCCTCAACTTAAGGAGGGAAGGGAAAAAAAAACCGCCTTCCCAGAAGTCTGACAGGAACTAACTTTATACCCGGATTGTTAATATCTTCACTCCGGTGCCGTTTCCCCTCTGTGGGCTGCTTCATTGCTCCCAGAGATGCGTTATTTATGGAAAACAGTGAATATCTCAATGCACAGTTTGCTTACAGAATGTGTTCTGGCTCACGTTTCACTGGTCGCGGTTTTCTTTAAGGCTGCCTGCAAAGATAGTAGCACTTCACTTTGGATGTTTGCCCGTGTGAATCTTTGGGGAGAGAATATCTAAATAAAGAGCGGTGACTGGTTCGAGTGGCTCTGCCCTTGTGGCGGCCGCTCTATCCCAGGATTTCCGTATTTCTTCTCAGTCTCTGTTCCAAGAACTTGTTGTATTGTGCAGAGATTTAGTGTGTTTTCACACATCAACATTGTCTATATTAAATTGATCTCTAGCCCTGATTTAAAGCTATTAATAGGCAATACACATAGACCACCAACTAAAAAATGTGTAAGGTTCACTGAAAAGTCTGAGAATCTTGAAGAAATGCCTAAGAGCTCAAAGAGAAAGTAAAACAGAACTACAGATTTTGTGATTTTGGATAAATTAGTTAATTTTGTGCTGTTTCTTTATATTTCGTTTATTGATATGTTTTCTCAAAAAAGCAAGAATCAGAACTTTCGCATCGCCTCTGTGTCGTCATAGTTACAGGATGCCTCATGGCAGATGAGGAGCGGATTCTGAGCTGTATTTCTAAACAAAACAAAAAAAACAGTTTTAAAAAGCCAGTGATTCTAAAGTTAGGAGAATAAAACCATGTCTGGAACACGTGGACCCCTGGTCCTTATCAAATATTAAACTATTGAACTCTTCCGTTAAGTCAACATAGTTCTAATCAGAACGTTCTACATTTAAACCCAGCCCATTTTTTACCTTGAATAAAACATATCTATGTTTTAATAGACACACAAAACATTTAGAAATCCAAGTTGTTTCAAACCCAATCTATCCTAAATTTAGCTGATGGACAGCTGTTTCGATGCATTTTCAACCAGGATATTCTCTTTGGGATTTCTCGTTTTGTGCAGTTTCAACAGTCTGAAAAAGCTTCTTTCAGATGAACAGGCAAAGGCAAGCATTAAAACAATTTAAAGAATGCCCTAAATAGGGAGTTAAAGAGATTTTTTTTTTAGGTATTTGTACTCTTACTGTTCTCTTTCTTCCAGCAAGGGGCAGCAAGAGCCCTGCAGTGGAAATAAGGAAAGGAGCAATATCTGGTTTTCCCAGGCTGTCAGCATGGCCCTGTTTGTTTTACATTAAACTCCCAGGAAGAGCCTTAGCAGCCAGCCATTACTAAAACTCTCAACTCCACCACTGCGCTAACTCATTATCGAGAAATCCACCTGGAACTCCCACAATGCTCTCTCCTCCACACTCCGACAGTTGCTTTGAACCTCAGAAGTTATAGGAACAGGCGGCAAGTCTGCAGAGTAATTATATGTTACAGTAACACCGGAGACCACGGAGAGAGAGAGAGAGAGAGAATGACAGACAGCAAGACAGAGAGAAACGGGTGGGGAATTTTTCTCTACAGATAAACAACAGGAATGATGAACACTGCAGCTGGAGAGGAGGGAAGACTTAACAGAGAAAACAAATCCAGACACATTTTGATTTCTTTTTTCTTATCATCTAACTCCTGTTAGTTGGGTATGTTAGCAGTTCAGATGCTGAAAATCTGTATATTTGGAGGGTTTTTTTTTATCCTATTTAAGCAAAACCCTGATTTTGTTTCAACCAAGCTGGCTTTATTTTAAACTGTACCTATGAACCGTACCATAGTTAAGTCATGGTCAGCTGCAGTCTAGTTATGGTGGGCCACTAGGCTGCAGGCGGCCAGCTGCCCCTGAACTTAGCTCAACTAAAGTTGGGCTAAATTTACAGGTCTTAAATCAGCTAATAATAAGTTGTTATACTTCTCTTATTCTATGAAGAGCAAAGCAACAAAACATCTATACAATAAACATGCTCACTTGGGAATTACTAAAGTTAGTTCCACATTTTATCTTAAGTCTATGTATGCAAATGAAGACACAAAAAAAAGCTAAAAAATAACATTTGAAAACTTGTTAGATTATTTAAGCAAGGATTTTTTTTTTTTTTTTTTTTACTTTTCTGCTTTACTTAATATTATACAGTTTTGTTTTACTTTTTTGTCTCTATATGTGGATAATACAGTGAAACCAGAGTGTTTTTACCAAGGGTTATCTTCACATTAGACTGTTACAGGAGTGTTTCGTACTAAAATAAAACATATGTTTCAACTCACTGAGCCTTCGTTGTGCCTATTGTTACCTGGCATCTGAATCCAGTGAAACTACATGTTCGTTGACTGTGAGCACATTATGTGGCGTTATTCAGAGGTCACCCAAACTTTTCAGCTGTAAGCCTCTTAAACCAGACCGCATCCTGATACAGCATGGCCAATACGTCTCTGGAGCAACTCCGTCTATTATTGCTGCTGAAATTCACCAATGTGACAAACGTTTTACATAAATCCAGACAGAGCAGAGCTAACTCTGTCTTTGTGTAATATTGTGTTCTCCAACTCATGTTCCCTCCCTTCGTTAGCTCTGCAGACCTCTCAGACGTACGTTGAACTAGTGGGATCTATCTGACTTATTTTGGGTGTTAATATCCAGCCCTGCCACATCTTCTGTGAAAATGTCTATATTTTCTCGTTCATTTCTGCTCTGCTCCCATGCAACATGCGTACTGCATCAAACGGTGAGAGGAGGGGGGGGGGACTCTTACAGTTCAGCATTTAATTGTTCGGTTGAACCCCGGCTCTGTCGGAACGACTGCAGAGAATAGGAGGAGGTACGCGAGGTTATTATCTGTTATCTGGGAACATAGCGAAATAGTGTGACGGAATAATAACTAAACAACCGACACAATGTCAAAATTTCATTATCAGTGTATTAAAACAAAATTGTACCCTAAAGGAGTTCCCCCCACACCCCAGTCAGCCCCCCTCCGCCACAGCTCCAAGCAGCCGACTAATTATGTTTAATTAAAAGACAACAGAGATCAACAGAATCATTTTCATTTGGAAATTATTAATGATTCCACTGCAACAATAATTGATTGCAGTGAGCCACGCGATAACTTGGTACGGTCAGGCTGGAGTGAGCTGGGGATGGGGGGGGTGAAGGGATGTGAGGGGGGAGGGGGCTGCTGCTGATTTAGGTTTTTTGGCACTCACTGCCTGAGAAACGTCTTTTAGCCGAGGTTTCTAAAGCAGGAGTTTAGAAGAAGTTTAAAAAGCTTCCTGAAATGAGGAGGAGAACTAAAGCCAGTCTGTTTTTTTGCATCTCATAAGCATAAAGCATATTTGCTCCCTTAGAGATTTTTTTTTGTTCTGTTTTTTTGACACACTTAAATGTTACAGATCATAAATTAATTTTTTACATCAAGTATAATCAAATTTAATGCAAAATAGAAAGACATTTCACGTATCTTGCCCACTGGTGTTGGTCAGAAGGACTGATGGCGCAAAATTTGCAGCCTTGCTTCTGTCAGCCTGGCTACAGCTGGTGAGAAATCCAAAGTCTCAGAAATGTCCCTTTTCCAGACTTAGAGAGGTTCAGTATTTTATTTTGTGTTTGAATTTCTTTACATCAGGGCATTTAGTGTTGCTTTTTGAGATATTTCAGCCTTCATTTTGATATGAATCTACCGATTTGTAAATTTGGGTCAATATCCGATTTTAATACTGCTGTTAACCAATATTCACCGATATCGTATTTATTTCCTTCTTACACTTTCGACACCATGTCGAACTGATCACACCCCCTACATTTCTTTCCTGCTCCATTTAAAGACCCCACGACGTTGCGTTGTCACTGTCATTGTCACATGGTTCAGAAAGTGCAATTAGGAATACTAATTGCACTTT